>JARFJB010001321.1:0-30144 GCA_036346205.1 Vesta saturnalis
TTTGAACTAGACGCCATTTTTTGCATTTGCTGAAAGAGAGTAAAAAATAATTATATAATATGCATTAGTTAATACCTTATGTAAATTAGTACCTATTGATAAGAACTCGATAATATGAAACCAATCAGCAAACCAACCAAAACAATTATTGTCGCGTATTTACTACTGATGGGTCCCCGGGACCCGGATAGACACAAACTTCTCACCACTTCGATACAAACAACACTGAAGGGGCAAACAATACACGCCTAGTCAAGTGCACAATAAGGCGGAAGAGTACTGAGTGGGAGGGCATCCAATGTTGCCAAACGTCAAAAGTACAGCATTGTTTAAAACGTGATGGGTCCTCAGGACCCATCAGTAGCAGCTAAGGGTTAAAGAATACGGTATACACCACTTCACAAATTTTAATAAACTATAAGTTTTCGGAACTATTCTTTTACAAAATTTAAAAATTAGGGCAAACAGTATTACAACAGTTCACAAGAATAAATAACAATTTTTTTCTAAAATAAGGTATTTAAAATCTATTCAAATTTTACTAACAGATCATAAGTTTTCAACTTTTGATTTTAGTTCTGCCAGTTTAACAGGAAACACATCAATGTCTAGATTGTTAGCAATTTTACAATAAGGCATTAATAACAAGACCTTAGTTTAATCTTCCTTTTTTCAGCATACGCTGGACCATACAACTCCAAATCATATTATAACTCCTTTATTTTGCGTATCAGGTCTTCTATTTGTTTCCTTTTTGGAAACCTCTTACAAATTGCCCCTGATGCAAAATTTTGCATTGAATTCTTCATTATTATATTGTATTTCTGCAGACTTATTAACTTCAATGGAAACCTACATCTGTCTAAAGGCCAGTTTATATACCCACATCTAGTTACTTTTCTAGTTACGTGTGTTTAGCACAGAAACGAACCACACATATCTGGTTATTTCCTTTGTGACATATTTGCATATCAGATATTCAAACCACACATGTGTTTGGTCACCTACTATTTTTTAATGATGACGCACATCAGTTATTTTTAATGATGGTGCTGTCACTATATTTTTTAGATAAGACGCGAACCGACTATTCTTAGCTATGACGCGACCACCTTTAGTGAGGACATAAACCAGCTATGATACAACCACCTTTTAGCGTGGACGCGAACCAGATGTGTGTCTAGCACAGACACCAACCACACATATCTGGTTATTTCCCTTTGTGACATATTTGCACAGCAGAGATTCAAACCACACATGTGTTTGGTCACCTACTATTTATTAATAATGACTCGCAACAGCTATTTTTAATGATGGTGATGTCACTATAATTTTTAGCTAAGACGCGAACCGACTATTTTTAGCTGTGACGTGACCACCTTTTACTGCAGTCATGCACCGACTATTTTTGACTATGATACACCACATTTTAGCGAGGACGCGAACCAGTTATCATCTGACCCCCAAGGTGACCTTGCGATTCTAGTGACTTTTCTAGTGACTTTTTTCAAATCTAGTAACTTTTCTAGTGACTTTTTGGGTTAGAATCGGCCTTGTATTACTACTGACACATCTAAGTTCTTTTTTTTTCTTTTTTTCGTTAAATTCACATACACTACAACCCCGATTCTTAGGAATATTACAAGGGGCAGGTTGGACCTACATCGCTTTAACGAAGTACAGTAAATTATTGTTGTAATTAAAAAAAATTTATTTTGAAATCTTATGCTATACGCCGTTAGAATATAATTGTTGCATTCTTAAAATATTGAAATAGTTATTCCATAATCATCATTTTTGTCGCAACAGACTTCTTATATACATTTCTATAACCACAGGGGGCCTTAATTTCCACGTTTTTCATTGCTAGCACATACATCATCTACAATAGTACCGATTGAATTGTTTAAGATGGCATTCCTTCGTAAGCAAAAATCTCCCGATTGGGAGGGTGTAGGTAAGCGCATTAAAAAATACGAGTACCCTCTCTTGTGAGGACAAGATATTCGACCACTGAAACATGGCCGTCGAACAATTTTCAAAAATGTATTATTTTTAAAGGGTCCATATAGAACATACAAAAGTACAGTAGGAATACCTCATAAACATATCCCGTTCAAAGAGAAAACAGTCGTCAAAGTTATGACAAAATTTTTTTCTCAATAACTGCAAGTTTGTTCAGGACATGCTTTGCGTAGCCTTCTTTGGAAACATTTATTTATGTTAATTGACACTCTTAGGTGTGTGCATGATATGTTCCAATTAACTCTCTTGAGGTAATTTTCTTAATGTCCCAATATAGATCTAATGTGAGATATAGCACTTAATCAGTTTAGTATTGTTATAATACCCGTACATTAACAAAAGTCCAATATGTTATGTTGCGCTAATAAATTATCCGTAAATGAACGAGAAAATTTGATTTATACAACGGTACACTGCCCTTTACATTATTTAAGATATAACTGGAAAGGGATATGATGAAATTTACATTTATATTTATCGTTTCCAAGTAAATTACTGCATTATACAAATGTCTAAACTATAAATGAAAATATTGATTTTACATTTGTGATCTAATATAATTTTGTTGTTTAAAACTACGATTTCGTCATGTAAATTGTGCACACTGCATTTTGTAAGCACACTGCCTTCTTCTTTCTATTCAAAATACATAAATAGATAATTATTAGCAAACGTAACAAAATGGAATATAATAAAGCCATCTTCGATGGTTTTCCGGGAAGGTTTTAGTTGAACCCTAGGTAGTACACAATGTTTATTGTTAAACGTATAGATTATGTGCCACGATATTTTTTTTTAATTATAATAATGACAAACGTACAGATTTGTAGGTATACAAGGTTATGCAATCGAATTTTTTTTCACTAACACTAAATCGACCTATTAGCTCATTTTACAACGATCAGCACAGTTTCGCCAAGATGTGCGTGTGGGTGTGCTGTTTTGTGTGCGGTTGCGTGTGTGGTGTGTGGTGTGTGTGTGTGTGGTGTGTGTGTGTGTGTGCGTGTGTGTGTGTGGTGTGTGTGTGTGTGTGTGTGTGTGTGTGTGTGGTGTGTGTGTGGTGTGTGCGTGTGTGTGTGTGGTGTGTGTGTGTGTGTGGTGTGGTGTGTGTGTGTGCGTTGTGTGTGTGCTGTTGGTGTGTGAGTTGTGTGTTCGTGCGGTTGTGGTGGGGTGGTTGTGTGGTGTGGTGGCGTTTGTGTGGTGTGGCGTGTTTTGTGGTGGCATGTATTTGGTGTTGTGAGTATGTTATGTGTAATTCCAGGGAGCCCGTTATGGGTGCGTGTGTGTGGTGTGTGTGTGTGTGTGTGGGTGTGTTGTTGTGGTGTGTGGTGTGGTGTGTTTTGTGTGTGGTGTGGTGGTTTGTGTGTCTGTGGGTGTTGTTGTGTCAAGATTTCAGGCCTTGTTCTGGTGCGTTGTGTGTGTGTGTGTGTGTGTGTGTGTGTGTGTGTGTGTTTGTGGTTTGTTGTTTGTGTGTGGTGGTGTGGTGTTTGTGTGTGTGTGTGTGTGTGTGTGTGTGTGTGTGTGTGTGTGTGTGTGTGTGTGTGGTGTGTGCAAATGTGTGCATGTTTGTGTCTGTGTGTGTGCTTGTTTGCGTCTGTGTGTGTGTGTGTTGGTGATTGTGTGGTGTGCCTTATGTGCGTTTGTTTGTTTGTGTGTGGGCGTGCGTGTGAGTGCGTTGTGTGTGTGTGTTGTGTGTGTGTGTGTGTGTGTGTGTGTGTGTGTGTGTGTGTGTGTGTGTGTGTGTGTGTGTGTGTGTGTGTGTGTTGTGTGTCTGACTGTGTGTGTGTGGTGTGTGCGTAAAAGTTAAATGCCTATTTTTTCAATTGCGCTTTTAAGCATATAATAGAGTGATATTTGAATTTGCTTTGACAAAGAATAGAATTTTCGGGACCTTTAGCTCAGTTATATACATTTTCACAGCTTCATTGTTATTTTTGAAAACATTTTTGGCTTCGTCTTAATATCTTAGGTTCTGTTAGCTGCACTAAACGCCACCGTGTGAAATAATTACTATATTTGTGACAGCAGTCAGCACTTATACAAGTACAAAAAATCAGTTTTCTCAAGCTTTTAACATTTTACCGGTCTACGCTTAAGACAATGAGCTTTTGGAGAATTTTTGTGATAAGAAATGCTTTTTCTATCACAAGACCTGACACAATAACAAATTACAAATTGCGGGTCGATGCACAAGAATCGTTTCTTAGGGTGTGGTGCGGTGACGCTAAATAAATTTATTTTCAAGTTTGTTTGATGACATTATTTTTTAGGTTATGTTGGCATCATTGAACATCAACGTGTCAAAAGGGTTTAATACGTATGAAAGCTGTCAGCAAATGTTCATGTATGAAGAAGCAATGGCGCTAAACTTAAAATCTTAACGTTTTGTCTTTTCTAAGCCAAATTATGCATGCTATTTTTCGTCAAAACACTTGTAAACACAGTTCTCTTCAGTTTTCTATTATAAATTTTGGGAGTGGCGGTACAGGTACATTTCCTGTCCTTACCAATCGTAACAGAATAGTAACAGGAATGTCTCTTCAAGTGTGTTTTTCAAGATGCAAAATATCAACCTTCTATGACCAAATAATTTCCGTTCTTTTGTAATACTACTAGTAGTAATCTCTGTCAAATACAACAATCCTGGATTACATCTTGTCGGTGGTCTTTCAACATATACCTCTGTCTAGATAATGTTATTGAATGTTTTTATACTTGGCACTTCTTGGCGCGGAATCCACGTTCTGTTTTCAGTTTCGGGTACATTATTCTGTTCAAAATACTAATAAATCGTTTGGATGGATTTGAAAAGGAAAAGTTTCCAAACAGTGCTGACGTCAATTCTTGACAAACATTTGAATTTTCTTGATTTTAGTTTTAGTAATTTTAATAATCCTCATTCTTCATCGCCATGTCCTTTGTTGGTTTTAATATATATATATATATATATATATATATATATATATATATATATATATATATATATATATATATTAATTTAACAAGAATTGTTCTTTGAACATTTTGGCAAGCATTTTACCAACTACAATGGAAAAAATTTATTGGTTTTCATTTCACCTTCAATCTACAATCATTTTAAATTTTGTGTGGCAATTTAAGTTGTGCGTATAGCCTGTCTTTTGCTTTTTAATAAATTGTACTTGTAATGGATGGGATTTACAGAAATGTATATACGCCATCATAATGACAAAAGAATGAATGATTTAATGCTTTTGCTTAGATACCCCAAAGACAATATAAATAGAAAGTGATTTATGAACTTTAATTCGATTTCATTTTATTGAGGTATATCATCAATATTTCATTCCTAAGAGTGTAAAAACTTTGTATCAAAGCGAGACTTTTAAAAGCAGTTTGAGTTTAACACTACTGTGTCAAGTTTTTATGAACATTTTTCTAGACAATGCGCGGTTGATTTATAATTCTGTTTTATTTTACTTTGTTCTAATATGGAGGGTATGAGGTTATAAATTAATACATCAAAATTAAGAATCACTTTTATAATTTAGTTGAAATGCTTTTGTTAAACGTTAAACCTGACATTTTATAAATTTCATTACCAGGGAGGAAGAATTAAGTTTCTTTATGAAAAAATAAAAGTATGATCTTCCTTTCTTATTATGTTTATATTTATACGGGGTGCTTCAGAGTAAATATCAGTTTCCAAACGTAGTTTGTATACAAGCCGTGTCCATTGTAGGGGTAGTAGCGTTGCTGTCAAATAACAAATCCGTGCGGATTGTCAATCAATATGGAGCAGTGATCGGGCGAATAAAGTGAATTCATAATTTTTTTTTATTGCTAATTTACAATGTACTCAATATAATTCAGAGTAACTAGTAAATGATATACAGCGTGTAGGAAATATATTGGGTCAGGGGTCGCCTATCGACGGTTCTCTGGAATGCATAAGGCCAGATCATCAAGACATGGCCGGTGTATGTCTTGTGTTGTTCAGTGGTTGGGTGAATAGTTCACGTATAAGTTGATCGTTATGAGCGGAGTTGCGATCTATGCATTTAATAAAATTTGATTTAATTACATTGCCTACATAAGGGATATTTGGGTCAGTAAGGTTAAGTTTGATATGTACTACGGGCATCAACAATGCTCCGAAGAGTTTTAGGCTGAACGTTTAAAGGCTCTTGGTGTTATAGGATTTTCTGCAACCCCACAACTCAAATCCGTACGATCAGATAGGATTGAGCACCATAACGTACAGAAAAATTTGTTTTAAAGTGTTAACTGAGCATTTCTATATAAAACCAGTTCATATTCTTAAGTTTTGTCTAGTTGGTTTTAGCTTTAATGTGGGCACATAAAGGCAGTGTTATCGGCAAATGTAGCTGTAAGCTGTAAGCGGACTGCGGACATTGCAATGAACAAACCTTCATAGGTCGCTACCTTAAGGAACACTTGCCTGTATCGGATGATAGGGAGACAGTGTCACCACATTTGAGTTCGAAACGGTCTGCCTCTGCCTCTCTCTCAGACGGACCAACGGACAGACGGGCAGACGGACAGACGGACAGACGGACAGAGACGGACAGACGGACAGACGGACAGACGGACAGACGGACAGACGGACAGACGGACAGACGGACAGACGGACAGACGGACGGACGGACGGACAGACGGACAGACGGACAGACGGACAGACGGACAGACGGACAGACGACGACGGACAGACGGACAGACGGACAGAGGACGGACAGACGGACAGACGGACAGACGGACAGACGGACAGACGGACAGACGGACAGACGGACGACGGACAGACGGACGAGGACAGACGGACAGACGGACAGACGGACAGACGGACAGACGGACAGACGGACAGAGGACAGACGGACAGACGGACAGACGGACAGACGGACAGACGGACGACGGACAGACCGGACAACGGACAGACGGACGACGGACAGACGGACAGACGGACAGACGGACAGACGGCAGGACGGACAGACGGACAGACGGACAGACGGACAGGCGGACAGTCGGACAGTCGGACAGACGGACAGACGGACAGACGGACAGACGGACAGACGGCAGACGAACAGACGGACAGACGGGTAGACGGGTAGAAAGGTAGATGGCAGGTAGTGTATGTGTGTGCGGCTGTATTGAATACAGTCCAGTATTTAACAAAATGAATCAAGGAGTGTATAAAACTTGCTGTGATAGCAAATGGTTAATACCTAATACAGTTAGGTCCTGATCTGTGTCCAGTTCGATTGTTTCTAAAACTTCTGGGAAAACTCTCAGGTAATGTAACGACCGATAGGTTTTTCCTGACACCAAACAAAAATTACAACAACTTGGTATAGAAACCTTCCCGTATGTTTTAATACTATCTCCCAATGAACAAAGGAAACCGCAAAAAAAGTGGGAATTGTTATCACCAACAAAAAAGTGACGAATCATTCTTATAGATCAACAGGTGTAACCAATTTGGCGAACGTAGGTATACCAGAGCATAAAATCATGAACAATAGCTCAAAGTCCTTAAAGTCGTATTTAAACAGGCAATCCACACGACATTCTGAAATAGTAAATAAGATGGGGATTGAAACATCTAATAGTGTTTCAGTTTCCAATACCGAATGCACTAAACAAGTTGTGTATCAAAACTGTACATTTAACGTTCAAAATATGTATTGTAAAAATAAATAATTGTATTGATTATCTTGCAACTGTAATATTTACTGTCAAAGTGACTGATTGTTTAACACTGTACACTTTAAAAAAATATATTTTCTATTAGCGTTCATTATATTCTTTTGCCAAATATAACACGTGTTATGATTAATAATCGAAGATAATCATAACACTTATATTATCCCCGAGAATAATGGAAGTCATCTTGAGCATCTAATCTAGATTAGATTATGTGGTTTTTAACTCGAATGTTTTTCTGCACATTTTGACTACCTATTTGTTAAGATAAGCTGTTTTTGGAATATAGTCCTAATTTGACGTTTAAAACAGTAAATTTGATTAAATTGATTTAAATGCTATTTTTCATATTATTTAAAAAGTAATAAATTAATTAACATTTTGTTTGGTACTGATGAATAGCATTTTTAAAGTGCTTTCCAATGATGTATTGAACATGGGGTAGTGCTTAAGGGTGAGTTTCAGAAGATTTCTATATGAGTCATAATGGTTTCCCTCAATGTTCTAGAAACGTTTTCAAGAAATTTTACTTACCTGTTACAGTTTCGAAGATATGAGGTCTGGCAAGTTTTCAAATCGACACCTTGTGTATAGAATTGGTTTATTTAATCAACATTTAGTATTGTAGATAACTGTAAAAGTGATAGAACTAAACAGTTCAATTGAAATCACTATGTTCGACATAATAGCTACACAATTTCCACTTGTGCAAACAGGCGCAATGGATTTGTGTATATAATTAGTTATCGGAAATTAATTGCTTAGAAACCAGGCGAAATGATTGTAATTATAGGCTAACCTGTTTCGATGTGTTCAATGAGAGATTGAAAGTCACAGGGTACCGGTAATGTGTAGATAATGGAATTAAAAATTATTATTCATTTTATTAAATACATAAATAAAAAGTTTACCTCGAGTAGGATTTAAACCTACGACCTGTACTTTCTAGAGTAATAATAATAATTTTAATTACATATTTACTTTTGAACTTATTCGTTCATAACAAAAACTTATAATAATGTAGATAATGGCGTTTACATTTACAATAAGTGATCTTGAATGTAGACAAGAGGTGACCATGTGATTTCAGCGATAATAATAGAGGTTATTTTAAAGACATACCCATATTAATGTTGATATCAGTAGTACATAAATGGTACAGCAAAGTCTAGCTCTAGAAAATGAAAAGTAGAGGCAGAGCAAAGTAAAAGTCGTAAAACAATTCCAGATATAAGTTTGCTTAGGTCTGTGCTTTTAGTCCAGTCAAATTAGAATTTTTGATCGGAATAATTCAAAGTGAGCTGAATTTTTGTGTACACCTTTATTTAGTGTTTTTAAACAACATCCAAAAAGTACCCTTGATTTGACCTTGAGCTTCGCGAGTTATAGGGCGCAGATGTGTCAAAATTTTGGTTTTTCGCTTATATCTTCTTTTCTATTAACTTTAGGTATAGGACACCCTACAGAGAAACTGAAGGGCATAAAATTCTGTACAAAAAAATATTCTAGTAGTTTCTTTGTAGGACCGACCGTTTTAGCGCAGTTTAGGCGTTAAAAGTGTGAGTCTAATTCGAAGTACCCTATTCCACACCACCTTTGAGGTTGAGTATGAGGCGCGTTTTTTTTTATGTGGTATCCCCTTTCAGGCCTAATCCACAGTCTCAGTCGGTCAAAATATCCTCTCAATACTTCTTAAAATAGTCAAAATAGTTATGCTAAGCTTCTTCATCCTCTTCTTCTTCTCCTTCTATGTCGCGTTGTTCCAGATAATCCGTAGAAAATGTCTCTAATTGATCTTCATTCTCTCCGTCATCAACTTGGTGTTCTACGCTATCTTCAATTATATTGGCATTCAAACACGATTGTCCGTTGCAATGGCCACAAAATTGACGAGCATTTCATCCTAAACTTTCTACATCCACACAATGGTCCACAACCTTTGGTACAATTGCAGAAGATCAGGTTCAAAAGAAAATCCGGAGCGGGAGCTTGCATTGTTTTTTGCGGTTCCAATACATCGTTTCTCAATATCCATCCCCACTCAGTAGGGTTTAATTCATTTCCCAGCCGATTTTGTATTTGGAAATAAACTCTGTAAAGGTGCTCTTTAGCTGCACTATCTGTCGGCGGTAATAAATTCAATTTCACCGGCTTAGTTTTACTTATTAATTTCGTGAAACACTTGAAACGATATTGATCAATAGATCCTTCTTGAATTGGAGCACCATATAATGCCAGTAAAAATTTAATCCCATTAGAAGAAATCAATTCGTGGGAGCAATCTCTTTGCGTGAGAACTTTAGCCGCGGCTTGCAAATCTTGGCGTTTTTCTAATAGCTTCAAAGCTGTAGTTTTACCCTTACTAAAAAGAGCTGAGGTTGTGTCACACCCGGAGACAGCATGTAAAAATAAAAGATGATGTTTACTGGATTCATATTGGTAACAACTTTGGGATGAGTAAATTCTTTCCGGAACTTTTCCTCTGCCTGGCTTCATAAAATAAATTTCTCCATCAACCGGCGTACGAGCTATCAGAAGTACCAAGAGATCTACATCCTCCCCGATAACAATAGTTCTATTTTGATGCGATTCTTCAAGTGCTGTTTCAATGATTAAAACATCGGCATCATTTTCAGATTGCTTGACACGGATATTATGAACCTCAAAATGCTTAGCCAACATGGAAATCAATCTGGTTTTGTTGCTGTTATTAGCAAGAAATTTATCTTGGCTTACCGTTGCGTTCATTGTTTCATCAAACAAGATTTCGACCGATGGAAATTTAGAAGATCTACAGAGTTGTTCCATACTTTTAACACTTTTGCTGCTGTTTAAATATCCATCGAAGACTATAATAGTATTTGGGCCAAAATTTTTCTGTACATACTGTACATAAGTTGTACAAATGAAATTAAAAGAATCATTTTGATGCCATACAATTCTGTGTAAGAGAAAGCCACCGTCAATTATATAAGTTGCATTTTGAAAATCAGGTTGAGATGTCAATGGTTCACAGTTGTCAAAGAGAATGACTTCTTTTTTACGCATGCCAGTGTCATCGAAGAGTGACACCGGATATGGAGCCAATTCATATTGAAAATATTCTCGTAGTTCTTCAGCGGATTTGTTCATGGCACTTATTCTTTGAAACAATGCTAATGGATCCACGGGTACTGTACGATCATGAACTTTTATTTTACTATTTACTGTTGAAATTGGAAGTACTCTACTAGCGCACGTAAATTTAATATCATTGAAATTCGTGCCCAGAACTTTTCAAATGCGGCAGTGCCAATTTCTTGCGCCTTGTGGCAGTTTATTTTTCATCGCCAGTCAGTCCTGTTGCGATGGACGCAATCTTTGAATCCGCGGAAACGGATTGTGCGATTGAAACCATTCCGAAAGTCTCTGTATATCAGTATCATCTTTAACAACTCGGAATCTCTTGCATCTACATGTTGTTCACTACTAATGAAAGAAAGATCACAAAATTCTCAAGACCTTCGGAAATATCACTTGCCGTAACCAGTCCAAGAATCCATTTACTTTAGACGCTTTCCTTAGTACTTCGTCCATGTGTGAAGCCTCCTCTTGATTTCGAGGATTTCATCAGTGTCTGTTCGATAACCATATCAATGTTCCACAAAAATGCTTTTCTGTACGTTTAATTGTGAAAAAGTTGTTGGTAAATTTGTTGAATGTTTCCCTATCCATTATAGTTTCTAATTTCTGCATATCCTGAACGTACAAGTGTGCCGATTTTGCGTAAAGGCAGTGCCCTGTCGCGTGGAAATATGGAAGCATTTTTTTACTGACATCAAATGAGACTTCCAATCTCCATTCTCTCTGCTCGAATAAATTCTTTCGCAATAGTGATCATTTCAAAATATTGAACCCACAATTTCGCAGTCGGGCCTCTAATTTCTATTTCCTTTAGTTTTTCTGCGAACTTTTCCTTCAATTTTTCAAAACTGTCCGATTCTTCAACTTCTCTAAATGATAGTAATTCTCCGGTTTTTTCTATAGAAAGCTTCAAAAATTCATTTTCAGTGTCGTCGAAAGTTATTTCACTGAAAAAAATTTGAGACATGGCAACTTGAATTAATGTGTGAGCTCGGACAGCTCTGCTGTAAGCATGGCCTAATAACATTTTATCCACAGAGTTGGGTGCATAAATAGTGCAAATTGTCTCTTTTAGACCGCTTCCCGACATCACGAATCCAATCGATCCCAGAAAAGACATAAGCAGATAAAATCCTTCCAGTCTTACTATTATCTTGGAAAATTGAGGGTCCTCATACAGTGTAGCTACGATTTCTCGAGCTTTGAAATACAATTGCTGATCAAACATTACGACGGACGTGGTGTGACCATTCATTTTGGCATTATTGATGATACACTTCAGAGACGTATAAATAGTATTGTAATTACTTGCCGGTTGATTGATAAACGGCAAATAAAGGATTCGAGACTTGCTATATGTTTCATCCTTAGGTAGACACTCCATAAACCCACTCCATCCTGGTACTCGAGGTAAGTTTTTCCATTTCCCATACATCCACAGTACATCAGTTTTTCTAAGCATGGACATGGTTGTCACTTCATTACAATCCAAGTTTTCTACTATAACTTTTTTCAATCTCTGTACGCCGCGATTTTCATACGTTTCTATTCGAACCTGCGAAACTCTTGCTATTTCTTTTGCAGATGGCATTTTTGTAAATCTTGGCATGAGTTCATCCACGTGAACTTTGTCATGTGGAGTTATTATTTGAATGATTCCCATAGAATGAAATGTATTCAAACCGGATTTGGCCAAACATTGGAAAATTCCTTGGTCGCAAATTTATTAAAAACATTCGGTCCTGGTAAAGAAGAAATGGTGGAAAAATGCTGAAGCCTAAATAATGATAGAATGGCAATAGCCTAAAACTTTAGTATCTAATTTAAACCTTTTTATTCAAAATTTTTGTAAATAAAAAATTAAGCTGTAAAGGAATAAATGAACGAACCTAGGGGCCGAAGGTTTCATGATTTGAAATTGGGCTAATGCCGGGAAAATTTCTTTTCCAAAACCCTAATTTCCTTTTCATTTTTTTTTGCTCCAATTTAAAAATTTAATAACTGTTAGGAAAACATTAATGATAACTTGTGGTGGCTTGAAAAATTTTTCCATATTTTTCCAAAATTGGGTTTTATGTCCTGGGAAGAATTTGTTGCTCCTTTTTCCAAAAAATTGAAATCTTCTTTTCGTTTATTTTCCTTTTTCGAATCATACCAACTTTATTCGGTTATTTAACAGTTTCACGAAAAATTATGATATTTTGTTCCGGCCTGGTTTTTCGTTTAATTACAATTCTTTTCCATTCTTTCTCCTTTTTTTTAATTGTTTTAAAACGTTGGGATGTTAATTTTTAACGCCCTTTTTTGGTTTTTTTAAATTTTCATTATTTTCCGAAATTAAAAAATATTTTCCAAAAGCTGTTTTAACCGCATCTTCCTTTGGGGGCTTTTTAATGGTCCGGTTTTGGGCACCTTTTTCAAAAGCAATTATTATTTGGGATATTTTCCGGCGGCAACTAGGAATTTTTCGAAAATTTAACGTTATTAAAATCTCCTTTTGCCCCATCTCGCTTCTCGCTTTTTAAACCAGAATGTCCTGGCCAACTTTTTGAACGTTGTTCAAATGAACGCCTTTCCTTTTGGCCTTTTTTTAAATTTTATCAACCTTCCTTCCGGGCAAATAAACAATATTTCCCGGAAACAAAGGCTGACGATTTACCGGCACCTTCGCTTTGGGGGGCGGGTTTAGAAATGGTGCCCTTGGCCGAATTCCGGGCAATCCTTTTCCTTTAAAAGCAATTTTCTTTGGGAAATATTTAATTTTGGGAAACATTCTCGTTTAAATTGTTACGAAAAACCCTTTATTCAAAATTATTTTTCCATTTCGCCTCAAATTGGGTTTAACTCGGTTTTCGAAGGTTAAACCCAGTCAACCATTTCACAATTTTGGAAACGGTTCGGTTCAAAAAAACCTGTCCTTTTTGGCGAATTTTATGCCCTTCAATTTCTTGTGGGTGACCAATACCTAAAGCTAAAAAGGTTAAAGGAAAACCAAAAGGCACCTTAATAACCGCAAGAACAAACGGGACGGAGGTTTAAAAACCCCTTTGGTGACCCTTGTCCGAATTACGGAAGAAATTGCCGTTTTGCCAAGCGGAATTTCTTTGAAAATTTTATTTTGGAAAATTCTCTTTTAAATTATTTGAAAAAAGACCCTTTGGACAGCCAAATGGAAATTTTTAACATTTAAACCTCCAAATTGGTTGGGAACCTCGGTTTTCTGTAAAAAATTTAGGGTCAAACATTTTAAAGCAAAAAGTTTTCCAAAGAAAAGGTCGGGTTAAAAAAAATTACAAAAATACTTTTTGTGGAGGAATTTTTAATGCCCTTTCAAAATTTCTCTTTAAACCTTATTAATAAAAGTTTCAATTTAAAAAAAATATAACAAAACCCAAATTTTGAACATCTTTATTAATCCAAGGTCAAATTAAAATTCAAGGGATTTTTGGATTTTTTAAAAACACAATAAAGGTGTAAAAAATTATTTTAATTTTTCGGAATTCCGTTAAATTTTCTAAACGGAATTTAATTACGAAAGGAACACCAATTATTTTGTTTTGAATTGGGATAAAATTAAATTATTTGAAAAATGAAAGAAAGTGGCCCAGCAAATGATAATTGAAATTTAACATTAAGTAATACCTCTGTTTTCAATTGTAGGGATTCCTGCGTTTAGCGTGCTAAAAAATTATGAGGGTCTTAAACGTATTCTTAAAGCAAAAAACATCGCTTTCCTTTAAAGTACAAATGTCAGAAAAGGTGATATATAATATTTTCATACATTACAAAAGATACATTATGTAAAGGAGTTTTTGAATTGATTAGTAACCTGCCCAGTAATATAACAAAATCTCATCTCAAAACTTATTAATAAACAGAACTTTTCTATTTAAAAAATATACAAACCTGCAGTCGTCGAGTGTAACATAATGTTTATTATCAAACAAGGTCAAATTAAGAATCGTCAAGGGATTTAGAAGATCTACTTCTTATATACACAATAAAGTGTAAAATTATGGTGTAATTTTATCGATTACACGTTATTTTCTACACACAGTGAATTAATTACGAAATGGTACTGACCAATTATGAAGATTGTTTTGAATAGGGATGAGCAAGATTCCAAATATTTGACATTTATATATGAAAGTAGTACCGATGGCCGTCAGATCAAACTGATAATCCCATATTTGTAACACTTTTACTTACTGTATGAAGGTTAGTTGTACACTAATTTATATGAATTCAATTGATATTTACGCATGAACAAATAATTATAATTAAAGTACATTTATTGTATAAATGTAATCTTGGTTTATACTGAACACATATCAATCTGTAACTCTTAATTAATTTTATTCACCTAATGGCATTTAGAATTTTGTAGATTAATTAACCTGCCTAATTATAAGGAATAATAAATACTGTTCAATTTTACATGTGTCGAATTATTATCAATGTATTACAATCTTAATGTAGTAAATGTGGTAGAATTAATGTAGGTAAAAAAAATGTACTAATAAGAAGCGTTACATCCGCAATGTTTTCTGAAGGTTATGTAATTATTAACAGGATCTTTTTGTGAAATTTATATCAATGTTAAAACGAGGTCGTGAAAATTTGCTTAATGTTATTTCCAAATCAACTACGTAACGCACCCTGTAGTTATATATTTATGTTTAAAATTCTATTTTATAATTCTGTTACTGATATCACAGAATTGTGTTATAAACAGGTTGTTAACATATATGGGCGAGGGGTAAAAGGAGTCGAAGCAATTGCAGATTATAAAGTTGTCCCCTTTGATAAACCTTTTTATGTATTTCAGCGATTTTAAAAAAATCTTCAAATTCGAGAAATCCAAGGTGGGAAAGTTTGAAATGAACACCTTGTGGATAAGGATACTGTAATTTGTTATAATTTTATGTTGAAAGAAAATTGGCCTGCAACTGTCTTGAGTACACAGTCCCAAGGCCATTCTTAGTGCCTTCTTTTGTAGTTTTAAAAATATTTTCAATGCGTGCGTTGGATCCCAAAAAATTAGACAGTAGCAAAGTGTGGACTCCAAGTAAGCAAAATAAAGTTTCTTTAAGTGGAAATATCACAGATAGACTTAAGTTTACGAAAACAACAAATTACTTTATTGAATTTTGTTGCTTCTCCCCCATTATGATCATTTATATGGTTTAAACGTATGACACTTAAGTATCCGATTTCAACACAGTGCTCTCGATCTGCATCTGTAGGATTTTATAAGTCATAAGGATTTGATACTAGTTTTTAGAAAATAGTTTACGTTTCTCAAAGTAACGTAATAGTCTCCCTAATTTAATATTTTAAAAAATTTGAGTAAACCCTGTTTGAATAGGTCTATAGTTTTCCATTTTGATCTTTGTCGTTATTTTTATACAAGGGTATAACTTTAAATAGTTTTAACTCCGTAGGGAAATATCTAGCCTCAAAATAGATATTAATTATGTAATACTACGTTTTTAAATTGTAATTACCACATGATAACATTAATAGGACAATCAGTTCCTACGCTTGCAGTATTTAGTTTAGATGTTATATTTTCAATCCCTTCTGGAGTAGTAGGACTAAGGAAGAAGGATCTGTGATTATCTATTTTCAAGAACTTAGCTTGGGAAGTGCAATATCGTTTGATGTTCTTGTGTCAACTAAATTAGAAAGAGAACTATTAAATTCATTAGCAATAACTCCAGGATTCTCAGTCTTCTATTAATAGTTAAAGAAATGTTGTTTTTAATACTATTGGACTTGTTAATTTCCTGCTTAATAAAATTCCAAGTTGCCTTAGGAATGTTGGACGAACGGGATATTTTAGAATCAATACTTAATTTTTTTGCTAATTTACAAACATTTTTAAAACTTTTACAGTATTTTAAGTAATAATTGCGCATGACTAAGATAGGGAAATATTTTAATATTCCGTTTGTAACCAAAGTTTTTGAGTGTTTAATTTTTACACCTGTTAATCATCTCATTTTCTTATTTTATTTTGTAATCCCTGAAAATTGAGATACTGTAAAAGATAAGCCATTTAATCTGAATAATATGAAGATTGATAAAAAATCTAGTTCTTTCGACAACCTTGTAAAGTGTTGTGTATTACTTCATTTGCTTCAAGCAGGTTGTAAATGTCTTTTTAAAACATGTTTATCGGTGAATATACTGCTTAGTGTCTTAATTTGGGCAAAATTATTCACGTTTATAAAACGTGAATATAATGTGTAAGATGAAGACGTGATTCAAGTTGGAAACTATTTATAAACTAATTGAGTTTAAATTTTCACGCCTTGTTTAAATAAATTCAATGTTTGTTTAAATGGACGTTACTAATAAAAAAAAATTATCGCACTTTAAGCTTAATTAATATTTTAAAATAATTTATAGTTATATTCATGTATCAAATTAATTGCCACTTTATAATTAGGTACATAAGGAACACTTGCGATAGTAATGTCTATGTTGATACGAACTTCAAAACATTTTTGTAACATATCATTGTTAAGTGCTTGTCCTTAAACTATATTATTAATTCAAGCAATTATAGACATGATTATCTGAAGCAAAACTTTTAGGTAGATCGTTTATATTGCAAACAACAGTTTCAAGCGTGGAATTCGATTTTACAATTGATATTGTATTGAGTTTTTGTTTTTGTTTGAAAGGTGACTTACTCGAGTATTCTTAGCTATGATCCCCTGACAATGCAAGAGGGGTGTTATAAGTTTAACGTTTGTATCCGTGTCTAACATCGTACCTCCCAAATGGAGAAATCGGTTTTGATTTAGCTTTTTTGTGGAAGGGTGACTTAATCGAGTTATGATTCAAGAAATTTTTTTCACTTTTTCGAAGTTTTTTTGTGTCGGGTGCTTTTTTTAATTGTGCAAGATTTGCATGTTAGAGGATTATATTGTCAGTTTCGTATCCGCAACCTTAACCATCAACACTGCTTACCGGAAAGTACACTCAATTAGTTTATAGCATTACTGATAAATTGAGATAGTTGGAAATTTTGTTTACTGAAATATAACACCTTTTGCTATTGTTGTATCTCACTTTGTTAATTTGGAATATTGATAATGAAACCACTTGGTTCTTTTGTTTGTCAATACTATGAAGTCACATTTACGAGGATGATTTAACGGGACGTAGGCTCGTCCACTAGTGCCCTCTAGTGGTTAAAATGATATAAATAGTTTTCGAGTTCCACTATCGTTTTTATACTGTCAAGTGAAGTTAGTTTAGAATAATAACGTTCAGTTAAAGAATTACACTATTTTAAAATTGATAAAAACGCTATTCATGGTTCGATTCTATAATTGTTTATTAAGAAGGTACCACTGAAATTTGGCCGATGTGCAACAAACATTTGGTGACAATGCCTTTTCGAACGCAATGATTGGTCAGTGGAGTGCACAATATAAACGTGGTGATTTGAGGGTTGAAGATTTTGAACGACCAGTACTATCAAAAATGACAACAACTTCGGAAACAATCGACCAACTTGATATTGTTCTGACGAAATAACTAGCATCGTAAGCGTATCAACTGAGTGCATACATCTCATTTTGCACGTATGTATGGGCATGTCCAAACTGTTAGCAAGATGGGTGCCGTGATTGCTGAATGCTGATCAAAATCAAGAAAGAGTTGGTCCTTCGAGCTAAAATTTTAAGTGTTTAACCAGAATCAGGTTGGGTTTCTGCGGCTGTTTGACACGATAGACGAAACTTGAATTCATCAATACATCACCGAATCAAAACGCTAATCTCAATAGTGGAAATGTCGTGGCAGTCCTTCACCAAAGAAGATGATGTTGTTTTCATTATCGAGGAATGTAATGGCTACGATTTTTTGGGAATACTTCTCATCAACAATCTGACAAAGGGCAAAACCATCAACGGAGCATGTTATGGTGCACTTATGGAGTAACAAAATAATTCATCTTGCCATACCAGTCGCATTGTTCGTGAAAAATTAAATCAACTTCGCTTCCAGGTGGTTATCTCGCCAGATCTTGCTCCGAGTGACTTTCACTTAATCTCGAAGCTCAAAGTTTTCTTTATCGGAAAGAAGTTTAGGACGGACGAAGATGCAACGGAGCGATATTTTGACGACCTTGAAGAGAACCACTACAAGATGGGCATTATGGTGCTTCAACGTCACTGACCGAAATTTGTTGATGGAGAATTATTACAACATCTTCAAATGACTCAATTTTCGCACTTAATTTAGTAATTATGCCGGAAACAGCAGTTAAATCGTCATTGACAGAAAATGGATAAGACGGAAGGACAAAGTCATCGGATTTTTCAGCTTTTATAAGTCGTCGCAACGTTGCTCGACTGTCGTCAATCGTATGAGCTAACGCACTCCCACGAATTTTTAACTCGTATTCAAGTTCACCTAAATGTAATCGATTAATATCCATATTGGTTGAAAAATAAAGAAACCTGTGTGCACTAATTAAAAAAAATTTTCATAGGTATAATAAAACAGTAACAAAAAAAAAACCGCTTAATATTGAAAATCTATATAAACACTCGAATTCAAATCAAGCGAATTTATAATACTCGATACCCTACAAATATATATGTACATACAACTTTACCAGTAACATTTTGTACTTACAATTTAAATATAATACCTTTTTCTGATTGTGGTGCACCTTTTGCTAAACAATTTCTAATAAAAGACATGAAAGGTTAACGGAATAGCTAAAGGCAGTGATGAAGATCGTTGAGAAATGATTACCATAAAAGAAAGAAAAGTAAGGATGAGGTAAGTTAATTCTGGCCCCACGTTGGGCGCCAATTTATTACAGCGAAGCTGCAATATTGTACCCGGCTTAAGTGCTAGCTCAACTCAGGGGGATGGACCCAGTTCCCGATATAATCGCTGGATTAACTTACCTCTAGAAACCCGGATGCGCCCTCTCTTTAGAAATATTATTAGGTACTAGCTCTGGTAAAGAGAGAAAGCCAGAGTCGACCATAAGGTTAGATTCGTAACAATAAAAGAAAGGAGTCAGGTAACACCACAGAAATACAAATGACTGAGAACGTAGTTTCCAATCTGAATATTTATTGTAAATAAAAAAAAAATTCAAACATAACCTAGTTAGAACCAAAAAAAAGGTACGTCAGTAATTACACAGGTTATAACACCAAAATGAGGGTTAACTCTTAGCAATCTTACATATACTCAAATAGTTATCATAACACAAATAGTTCCTCACTAATGTATATTTGAGGAAAAAAAGCAAATACCTTTAATTAAATCAAACGTGTTGTTACACACAATATGAGGATTAATTCTTATGCCACAGTGTACGATGTATTCAGCAAAAAAAATAAATTAATAACACCCGGTATATCATATACCTATTTTACTTCAATTAACAAATAGGTGTCGTATCTACAACACTCGCCTTTAAACAATAACATCGACGTTGCCCGTCTATTGAAACTTTAGTATAACAGGTTTCCTTTGCGCTAAACCTAGTAATGTACATAAAAAGAAATTATCAATCGCCACAAAGCGTTTGTTAATAAGGTTAAAGCGGATTATCGAAAGTCAAAAACAAGCTGATTAATACTAAACAAATTGCTCTAGCTAATCTTTTCTTTAGTGATCACCAAAAATGAAGATGGTACTTAGTTCATACAATAAATTCTTTTCGTATTTTACATGATATGTATATATATTAAAGCGCAATAACCCTCTTTAAAAATTGTAGCACATGTAATAAGCATTTAACACAGCAAGCGGAGAAAATAGAGCGGTGGCATAAAGCACAAAAAAAACTAAATAGCTGTTATACTAAACAATCACTTATCTGGTTTTTGTTTTCTTTAGATGCGGGTGGGTCGTCGTACTTGACCGTCTTCAGGTGTGTTCCCAAAGATTAGAGTGAGAATATGTCGCAAGGCCGTTGTCCTTGACGGCGCTTGTAAAATTTGAT
The DNA here is from genome assembly GCA_036346205.1 of Vesta saturnalis. Taxonomy (NCBI): domain Eukaryota; kingdom Metazoa; phylum Arthropoda; class Insecta; order Coleoptera; family Lampyridae; genus Vesta; species Vesta saturnalis. Next base: position 20,837 of record JARFJB010001321.1, read on the forward strand.
TTAATTTCTCTAGTCCTCAATTAAACAAAAATAAAACCCAAAGGTAAAGGTGCAGCCAGAGATATGATGCGGTGATGCAGCACCAACACAAGCAGAAAAAAAGACAAACAGAAAGAACCCTACAAGAAGTAGAAAAATGGTAAATAACGTTAATTTGATTTTATGTTACGTACGTTCTTTGATGTAGCTATAACCAAACGCAATCCCTCAATAGGAAGTTAGTGACTGATGTTAACCAATTATAAAGTCATCCAAATCACTGTTTCTGGATTAATTATTGCAATATCCGGTTAATTACCGTTTTTCTTATTACAAAAATGTGCAATATAATCCTAGTTTATAACACTAATAATCAAAAGAACGGTTCGTAATGCTGCGTGTAGCGCAGTTGGAAATCAAATGGTACGATAAAGGACAAGTGTCGCACACGACCTTGATTGTTAAATAGAATACAATAGTTGCAGTTAACATTTAGATTAAAGACCCGTTTACACTATAAGCGCATAAAAATTCTTAGTAAGAAAATAAAATTATTAATAAGGAAATAAAATGTAACATCCCCCCTCTCCATCGATAGGAGGAAAACGTCCGACGATCAACTACAACGAAAGAACATATAGAAGTCGTGGTAAAGTAATGAGCCAAATTATCATGGAAGAAACCCGCGAGTAGTTTGAAAACTTAACCATAGTCCTCTGGTTCGATGTACGGCTTTAAATGTTGTACATGCCAAATTCCGGCAGTCTTCCCCCTCTCGTCCTCTAGCTCATAAAAATAACCTTGCTTTCGTCTAATACGAAAGGGTCCTACGTATCGTGGTGCAAGTTTAGCAGAGAATTTTTTTGAAGCATCGGATACAGATTGGTTCTGACGCCAGACCATCTGTCCTACAGTATATGTGACATGACGACGACGCAGATTATAATAATGTTTGCCCCGTTCATGACAAGATTTAAGCTTTTCAACTATACGAGCATACGATTTCGGAAGATGATCTCTACGCGTTTCTACGGACAATTTGGGGTCGGAAGTCTCGATATTCACGTCGAAATCAAAACTGTCTCCCCGAATACGGTGTTCTCTACCGAAGTTGACTTGGTAAGGAGTAAGTCCGGTGGTTTCGTGTTTAGACGTGCGAATAGCACATGCGATAGCTTGAAGATTAACATCCCACAAACGATGATTGTCTTTGATGTAGGTCGAAATGAGTTGTTTAACGACCCGATTAACCCGTTCGGCTGGATCAGCGCGCGGATTATATAGTGCCGTAAAAAGAATCTTGACTTGGTATTGTTTGCAGAGATTCGTAAACAACTGACTTCTCATTTGAACTCCGTTGTCGCAAATAAGGAATTGCGGAACACCGAATAGTAGAAAAACGGATTCTTCGACACATTTGCACAGGGTTTTAGCATTCGCAGTGCGAATGGGAAACAGCAGGACAAACTTGCTAAAATAATCGCTCACCACTAAGGCGTGAGTATAACCTTGACTAGATCGAGGGAAAGGTCCGATAAAATCTAAACTGATCATTTGCCATGGTTCGTAAACTTTTGGGCGAGATCCCATTAAACCAGCAGGTTTCAACTGTTCGGTTTATGCTGAGCGCAAGCGCTACATCGTGAAATATATTTCTTAACATCAGATAGCATTTTAGGCCAATAGAAGCGTTGATGAATGCGCCAATAGGTTTTGTAGGTCCCCAAATGGCCAGAAGTGACATTGTCATGATGGTCTTTCAGAACTGCTCGACGGAAATCTTTTGGTACGATTAATTTCCAATTTACATGGTTTTGGGAAGTAACACGAGATGGAATATGCTTATACAATAAACCTTCTTTGACGAACCAACCAGGATATTTGTGTGGAGATAATTCTAAGCGTCGAAACATATTTAAATACCAGTGATCAGAGGTGTTTCTAAAATCACCCGCATTGACGAAGGTAGAGGTGTCAGCGAGAGCAGTGACGACTGGGACTGAGCGAGACAACATGTCGGGAACGAGATGTTCTTTTCCTTACGATGAATTAGAGTAAAGTTGTAAGGTTGAAGTCTCAACGCCCAACGCGCTAAGCGTCCTTGTGGATCTTTCAAAGAGTGAAGCCACAGCAACGACTGATGGTCCGTAACCACGGTAAAGTGTACCCTTCTAAATAGTGTCGCAGTTGTTCGACACTCCAAATGACTGCTAAACATTCGCGCTCGGTAGTACTGTAGTTTCTTTCTTGACGAGTTAAGGAACGCGAAAGGTAACAGACAACACGTTCACCATCGCTAAATGTTTGTGTCAGCACAGCGCCCAACCCATAGGCTGAGGCGTCTGCTTGTAAAACAAACGGTTTCGTAAAGTCAGGACAATGCAAGACGGGTGCTGTAACTAACAGTTCTTTGAGGCGCCGAAAAGAGTCATCGCATTCGGAAGTCCATTCAAATTTGACAGATTTTCGCAATAAACGCGTAAGAGGTGATACTACAGTAGCAAAATCAGGAATGAAGCGTCGGTACCAACTACAAGTCCCCAAGAAGCGACGAACTTCTTTGACATTGGAGGGTGCCAATATGTTCAAAATAGCCTGCACCTTAGAAGGATCTGGATGCAGTCCAAAAGAGTCCACGACGTACCCTAAGTATTTCAGCTCAGGCCGGCAAAAGCTACACTTGTCTCGGTTAACCACGATTCCCGCGGCGTGCAATCGGTCGAAAACAGTGGAAAGGACTTGAAGGTGGTCCTCAAAACCTTTTGACACTATAACCACATCGTCCAAATATACTAGGACGTTCGGGTGAAGATCAAGGCCTAAGATGTTGTCGATAATGCGCTGCCATGTCGCAGGTGCATTAGTTAAGCCAAACGGCATGCGTCGAAATTGAAACAACCCGCGTCCCGGTACAGTGAAAGCGGTATACGCACGCGAAGATTCAGCAACCCCTACCTGCCAGTATGCAGATTTGACATCTAACGAACTTAGATAGTGAGCATCACGAAGCTGATCCAGGATGGTAGCAATATATGGAAGAGGATAAGCGTCTTTGACAGTTACCGAATTTAGTTTGCGGTAGTCTACGCAAAACGAGAAGTACCATCTTTTTTTGGAACAAGGCAGACTGGTGAAGCCCATGCACTTTGTGACGGTTCGATAATTCCTTGCGCGAGCATGTTATCGATTTCAGCATTGATAAGCTGTTGTTTGGAAGGACTAACCTGATAGTATCTCTGTTTAATAGGTTGAACGTCTGGTGGTACGACGATCTGGTGTTCGCCCACAGTAGCGAGGCCCAAGGATTGACCCATGGTTGCGAATTTATAAGCCAATAGTGTATCTAGCTGTTGTTGTTGCAAGGCAGAGAGAACAGAACGATCACTAACTCCGGATACATATGTAAGAGAGGTTCAGAAGTGAAATGCCAAACATCATCTGTAATGTTTGGGATAATACCCATTCGTTCCCAAAATCTATACCCAAAATAAGATCTTGCGCTAACTCAGGCATGACCAAAAGATCTACTATTATGGTTTTATGTTTAAGAGTGATAGGGTACTGATATACCGAGTACTGAACTGTCAACACCGTTAGCGACAGTGCAACAAGTCGGTTGACTCACAAATAGTAAATTTAATTTTTGTAATAATTGAAAGGTTTTATTACCCACTAGAGATCGAGAAGCTCCCGAATCTAACAAACCCAACAAAGAAATTCCATGAATTTGAATGTTAACATAAGGACGATTGTCTCGGGACACGTGTTGAATAACAAAATCTAAAGTGGTTTTAACAGGAAATGAAGTTGCGAAGATCGTCTTTGATTGAGCAGGAGACTCGCGACGATTTAACGAGTTTCCCGATTCCCGTTTCCCGAACAATTTGTACAATTTCGAGTAGTGAAACCTCGTTGACCACAGCGATAACAGATAAGCTGTTTTGGTTCCGGACAAGAATTGCTAGAATGACCTAGACGCTGGCAATTCCAACAAGGCGAAGTGCTAACTTCGTGGACAGGTGCACGATGAAATGGTCTACGCGGTGGTTGGTAAGCAAATTCTGGTTCCAAAATAGGCATAGACGATTGATTTCGAAGTGTATTTACACGACTAATCTCGTAGTTAACCACATCGTACCGTTTACATTCCTGTAACAAGCTTTGTACCGTTGTGGGAACTGTAGAACCTAATTTATCTAAGTAAAAAGGCGCTAAATTGCGTCGGATAATACGCACTTGCTCGGCTTCAGGAGATGATCTACTAAGTCTGGCAAACATACTCTGCATTAAAGAAAATAAATGTCAATTTTTTCAGAAGGTCCTTGGATTCTAGATTTAATTTCATCTAAAAGGTCGTCGTCGTAATAAGGAGATAGAAACGTCTGTCGTAGTAGTTCAGTTAATTCATCCCAGTCATTGACACGAGAAGAATTCATGTTGTACCACATTCGCGCTTGACCATCAAATAGATCGTAAGCAGTTTCGAATAAAGTTACCTTATCAACCCCGCGAGCTCTAGCCATACGTTCGACAGTATCGAGAAATGAAGTCAGAGTAGCTCCTGACCCATCCCCGGTAAATTTAAGTCCCCATTTAAAACTGGTGTAGCGTTAACAGAAAGCCTCGATGGTGGCGATTTTATTGGACTCGATGTACTAGGATGAGGTATGTCCATAACAGATATTTGAAAACTTTCATTGAACTTGAAGGCTTTGAGATCTAACTGTTCTCGAAGAGTACGCAAAGAATTTTGTAACTCTTTAAGGCGGGCGAGTTCGTCGGAAGATATCTTACAACATGTGCGCGTTCGATGTAAACGTTGGTCAGCGTGGGCTAAAGTAGCGAGAACACTTAAATACGCGCCTCCTCCCACAACATCTTCAAATGACTCAATTTTCGCACTTAATTTAGTAATTATGCCGGAAACAGCAGTTAAATCGTCATTGACAGAAAATGGATAAGACGGAAGGACAAAGTCATCGGATTTTTCAGCTTTTATAAGTCGTCGCAACGTTGCTCGACTGTCGTCAATCGTATGAGCTAACGCACCCCACGAATTTTTAACTCGTATTCAAGTTCACCTAAATGTAATCGATTAATATCCATATTGGTTGAAAATAAAGAAACCTTGTGCACTAATTAAAAAAAATTTTCATAGGTATAATAAAACAGTAACAAACAAAAAAAACCGCTTAATATTGAAAATCTATATAAACACTCGAATTCAAATCAAGCGAATTTATAATACTCTCGATACCCTACAAATATATATGTACATACAACTTTACCAGTAACATTTTGTACTTACAATTTAAATATAATACCTTTTTCTGATTGTGGTGCACCTTTTTGCTAAACAATTTCTAATAAAAGACATGAAAGGTTAACGGAATAGCTAAAGGCAGTGATGAAGATCGTTGAGAAATGATTACCATAAAAGAAAGAAAAGTAAGGATGAGGTAAGTTAATTCTGGCCCCACGTTGGGCGCCAATTTATTACAGCGAAGCTGCAATATTGTACCCGGCTTAAGTGCTAGCTCAACTCAGGGGGATGGACCCAGTTCCCGATATAATCGCTGGATTAACTTACCTCTAGAAACCCGGATGCGCCACTCTCTTTAGAAATATTATTAGGTACTAGCTCTGGTAAAGAGAGAAAGCCAGAGTCGACCATAAGGTTAGATTCGTAACAATAAAAGAAAGGAGTCAGGTAACACCACAGCAAATACAAATGACTGAGAACGTAGTTTCCAATCTGAATATTTATTGTAAATAAAAAAAAAATTCAAACATAACCTAGTTAGAACCAAAAAAAAAGGTACGTCAGTAATTACACAGGTTATAACACCAAAATGAGGGTTAACTCTTAGCAATCTTACATATACTCAAATAGTTATCATAACACAAATAGTTCCTCACTAATGTATATTTGAGGAAAAAAAAAAAGCAAATACCTTTAATTAAATCAAACGTGTTGTTAACACAATATGAGGATTAATTCTTATGCCACAGTGTACGATGTATTCAGCAAAAAAATAAATTAATAACACCCGGTATATCATATACCTATTTTACTTCAATTAACAAATAGGTGTCGTATCTACAACACTCGCCTTTAAACAATAACATCGACGTTGCCCGTCTATTCAAACTTTAGTATAACAGGTTTCCTTTGCGCTAAACCTAGTAATGTACATAAAAAGAAATTATCAATCGCCACAAAGCGTTTGTTAATAAGGTTAATTTCAAAACAGTTAAAGCGGATTATCGAAAGTCAAAAACAAGCTGATTAATACTAAACAAATTGCTTTAGCTAATCTTTTTCTTTAGTGATCACCAAAAATGAAGATCGTACATAGTTCATACAATAAATTCTTTTCGTATTTTACCTGATATGTATATTTATTAAAGCGCAATAACCCTCTTTAAAAATTGTAGCACATGTAATAAGCATTTAATACAGCAAGCGGAGAAAATAGAGCGGTGGCATAAAGCACAAAAAAAACTAAATAGCTGTTATACTAAACAATCACTTATCTGGTTTTTGTTTTCTTTAGATGGTCGTCGTACTTGACCGTCTTCAGGTGTGTTGCCAAAGATTAGAGTGAGAATATGTCGCAAGGCCGTTGTCCTTGACGGCGCTTGTAAAATTTGATTTAATTTCTCTAGTCCTCAATTAAACAAAAATAAAACCCAAAGGTAAAGGTGCAGCCAGAGATATGATGCGGTGATGCAGCACCAACACAAGCAGAAAAAAAGACAAACAGAAAGAACCCTACAAGAAGTAGAAAAATGGTAAATAACGTTAATTTAATTTTATGTTACGTACGTTCTTTGATGTAGCTATAACCAAACGCAATCCCTCAATAGGAAGTTAGTGACTGATGTTAACCAATTATAAAGTCATCCAAATCACTGTTTCTGGATTAATTATTGCAATATCCGGTTAATTACCGTTTTTCTTATTACAAAATGTGCAATATAATCCTAGTTTATAACACTAATAATCAAAAGAACGGTTCGTAATGCTGCGTGTAGCGCAGTTGGAAATCAAATGGTACGATAAAGGACAAGTGTCGCCACGACCTTGATTGTTAAATAGAATACAATAGTTGCAGTTAACATTTAGATTAAAGACCCGTTTACACTATAAGCGCATAAAATTCTTAGTAAGAAAATAAAAATTATTAATAAGGAAATAAAATGTAACAGAATATGTTGAAACACAAGAAAAATTAATGTCTATAATATCGAGTCAAATCATCCTCGTACATTCATTTTCTTCTACTTCTACTACATACTTATTACTATCGTTTAAAACGTAACTGGCGTTCGCGGTACTTTCAAGTCTTTAATTAAATCACACTTTTTCCACAATTGACAATCCTAACTTCGCTTTGTATACATATACCAATATCACAGGAAATGGTTAAATGTTAAGAAAAACTAAAGCACGGCAGGTTTGCTCAAGTTTCGGCAGATGTTTATGGATTTACATAGTCACATATTAAACGTACTAATAAAAATAGAGCACGAATTGTCATTAATAGGCTATAAAATTCGTTTCGCAGCATCATTACACATAAATACGATCAAAATGCACGGAAACTTAAAAAATTTACAAAGAAGTCTTAGGTTAAATAAGTCTATCACTAGATCAACCATAGAGCTCTAGCCTTAAAATTTTTAACATTAGTAGTAGTTAATAGGCAATAAACGTTACCTTACTATCTGAATTTAAGTAATTACTTAAATGAAGTTTGCGACAGCTGTGTTATCTTGCGTAACAGGTTTTTTAAATTTTAATTAATAGCCAGCATGTAGCAACGAAATATGCACAACAAAATTTGAATTGAATTTGAACATAAACTGTGAATAGCCATTGTAATCAAACCCTGAGTATATTGCAATTCTCCTTCTCTCAAACTACGGCAGAATTAAAAATTTACTAAAGAATACGCAACTTTCAGTAGTATTTTACGAATAGCAACAAAAACATTAGGATTCATAATGCTGTGAAGATGGCACAAAATGTATTTTCATAATCTAACCTCCAAAAACCATGAAAAAATGCACTTAATTTGCGTATCAGTACAAACCGGCTGCTAACATAGTAGCAAATCATGCTGGTACTTTGTCAAAAATCATCATCAAACCAGCTCCCAGACATGTTTTTCTTCTTCAGACTGATGTACAAATAGTGTCCCTCTCCAAAACGAAGTTAGATTTATTTATAACTTAATGAAAATATTTAGCTTTTTTTGGGGGGGGTTTCCATTGTGTATTTTTGTATTAATCTTTACACAAATCTTAACGTTTCAATAAAACTTACAGTTATCGTCCTCAGTAGTAATAAAATCCTTCAGCGTTGCTCGAGATGTGGAAACAAATTTATAAAAAACTGAGGACTGTAAGTGTTATTGAAACGTATATGTTTCTGTAAAACGTAAATACATAAAATGAAACCCAAAAATCCAAAGAAGCAATTTAATTATGTGCAATAATGGTGAAAGTTTACATTTTCGTATTTATAACTTGTTTCCCTATTCTATTGTCAAACATCTTAGCGAAGTGCTTCAGATACTCGAAATCTTTCGTTCTGATATGGTGTGAATAGTCAAATCAGAAATTGAATGACTTGCTTACATATGTGTTGAATTATATAGTAATACTGTTAAGTGAATGGTTATTCCATGGTAACATATTATCATTCATTCATCATTAGCCATAAAACGCTCTGCTTAAACACTCTATATGAGGACATGAAGTGCATGTAGAAATGTTAAATATATAAGTGACTTACTATTTTATAATGCTAAAATTGATAAAAATATAATGTGTCTAATTACAGTAAAAACTTATGATTGCATCTCTAAACAGAAAATTGCATTCCACTTATGCATACTAACGATCTTTAGATGATTAGGTGGATATAAGCAAGTAATAAGACTGTACCTTGACCGACAACTGACAACGTCATTTTATAACGTCACCTATAGATGTGCTACTGCAACATAACACGAGCGTAATAAAAACATGTGCTGGTCGTATCAGATTTTCACCGAACAAAAGTTCAGGATATGAATTCGTCCAATTTGTGCGTTTGTATGTGCGTGTATAGCTTTTTGTGTTAAGGAATATTGAAAACTTCCTCTTTCAGATTGTGAAAGAGGATCAAAAATAATAATAATTTGTACGAACTTTGTATCTCATCGGAAACGTAGTGAAAGCGGTGGTCAAAATATGAAGAACTAATAATATAGATATTATACATAATTTAAAGTTTAAAATTATTAGTTTGTATTTGCACTGGAATTTTGTTCTAGAAG
>JARFJB010001323.1:0-31977 GCA_036346205.1 Vesta saturnalis
TGTTGTTACAAAGAAGTAATTTGGTCAGCTACAGGGAAATGGGCGGTCGTTATAGAGTAAAATTATTGAAAGGTAGTTCCAAGCACGTTACACTTACCATAAACCTACAACTCACAATGCAAAGCCCAGGAAAATGGTCTACCACCGCTATCTTAAATTTTTCTAATATAAATAGTCTTAGGTGGATGGTAAAGTAATCCTATCTGACTGTAGCAGACATGATTGTATCCTACTCAGTAAAACTATTCACAATTCAAGTTCAATCACACTCCAAAAGGTTAATAAGATTTTGAAATACAGGGGTTGGAGTTGTCGTAAACTTATTGATTACACATATATATATATATATATATATATATATATATATATATATATATATATATATATATATATATATATATATATATATATATATAGGGTGAGTTTTTTGTAGAGAAACTTTAACAGGAGATAGAACACATGTTTCTAAAAAGAAAAGTTCCTGTAAACATATGTCGTAGAAGGTTTCGTTTCCGAGATACAGGGTGTTGAATATAATTTTTTTTTTCTCAAATTTTCATTATAACTCATAAACAAATGCTTCGATTTTTTTCATGTTAGGTGGATAATGTCTATTAATTAAGGGGCATAAAACAAGCGATAAGAACTTTCACAAACTTGCACAGTGGCGGAGTGGAGGGGGTGCTCAACCCCTTTCATAAACAGAACTTCTACGCCAATGACTATTTTTTTAAAAAAACTGTTATTTTCATTATCTACATACAGTTTAACAAAAATAATGTACCTTCTTCGGTTTCGAAATTCCTGTGCGTTTCCGAGTTATTTTGATTTTTAGTGTTTGATGTGGTACTAAGTTAAGTAATGTGCTTTATGTGAATAATTGAATATAAAGTTTTTAATAAAAAAGATATAATAAAACATTTAGAGCAATTTTAGTACCTAACGATCGTTTCTTTAAAATTTTAAATACATTTTCATTTATAAATAGGTAGGTTATCGGTTTTTTTTAGTATCCATTGTTATTATCCTCCTATAAAAAGAAATGCACAATTATTATTGTTATGTGGTCAATACTTTCTGTATAAATATGTATGTAGCAATTTCGCTATAAACATGTATGTCGTTTTTAAGTGAGATTCTAATAAGTTATAGACCGCTGCTCACTTGCTCTCATTAAAGAGCCGCCACTGTATCAAGCCATACTCAAATACAAGACTTTTGTAAATTAAAATCTATTTAGTACACAAATTTTAACAATCCTTATTTATTATTGTAACAATACTTAATTAATAATTGTGAAATTAATAAGAATTCTTAGCAATAACGATTTCTAAATAAATAACAATAACACTAGTATAATAAAATTAGACACTTTGTTCAAAATGTAAACCGTTCTTTTCAATACATTTCACAGCGACGTACAATAGAACGTCTTAAGTTAATTAAATTAAGTTAATTAACTGACTCACCCTGATATATAAGATGTATATATATATATATATATATATATATATATATATATATATATATATATATATATATATATAGGATGCGGCATTAGTGCGTCGAAGTACGATATATCTGTTATTAAAGGAGATATCAAAAAACTTCACATTTTTAAGATTATTTTCGTATTTACACGGTGTTACATATTACCAGGCTGAACCAAACATACTTTTTTTGAAATGGACACTATATTATATCAATTTTAGACCAAGCTCATCTCTCCCATACTTCCAATATAGGGTTTCATTACGTTATACAGGGTATTTCAAAGGTTATGGTCAATTGTACACGAAAATCATTCTCATTTCAACGTCCTGCATATCCTAGATAGAACAACCTAACAATAATTTTTTCCAGGCATAACTTGTTGGCATTGGTATAGTGTTACGAGAAAGTGGTATTTATTTATTATTCTACCAATTGAATATAGAGCGAGCCAAAACTCGAACACATGATTTTGTCAATTTTTTCATGTGAATCGCCGTGTATGTTTGATTTTAAAAAGTGAAAATACACTTTATGTTCTATCATTTTTATTAAGCACTCCCTATAGCTAAAATCGGTGATTTCTGAGATATTTTCGGGGACAACATAATTAGTGTTATGACTATCATCGGTGATAGCTCTAGTTAAAACCGATGAAAATGGTAAGAGGATATAATGAACGTCAATAGAAAATATATATTTTTGTTTACAATTTTAAACGATTTGTCACTTTGATAGTAAATATTATAGTTGCAAAATAATCAACACAATTAATGTTTGTCACTTTGACAGTAAACTATTTTATTCATTAAAACCAATTGACAGTCAACATGCGGTGATAAAATCATCACCGATTTTACAGCCTATTCTGCGATTTTGCTGTTGTATTTTAACCAATGAAATAATAAAAAATGTACCATGTGACATGTGAATTATATTTTCAGTTTAATAACAGAAGGAGATAACAATTTCTATTATAATAAGTTAGCCGTGAACGAATGACCGATAGATATTATTCAGTAATATCTAGTAGCTTGTCATTTTACAACCTTCTTTGAGATTGTGTATTGTTTATTAATTTATAAACACTTAAATATTTGAAATTAACTTTCCTGTTGAGGAATTAACAGACATGATATGGGTACTGGGAGTATATAAAGAATTTACAAAGAGAGATATCCCGCACGAAGATAACCCGGTAAAATAACGTTGGAAAGGTTAGTAGATCGTTTTAATCGTACGGGTTCAGTAGCTTATGAAAAAAAAGGATAGGACCAAACCTGTACTTAACGAGGAAAATGAATTTAACGTGATGCTTGAAGTTACGCATAATCCACATGAAATCTCGCGTCAGAATGATATTAGTGACAGGTCCGTCCGAAGAATACTGCGCAAAAATAAGATGCATCCATACCATATCCAGTTGCATCAAGAGTTACTCGAAGATGACTATCCCAGAAGGGTTGCTTTTTGTGAATGGGCTCAACAACAAATCCACAATCAGGCGGATTCCTTTGATTTGTCCTATTTGGAGACGAAGCCACGTTTCATAAAAATGGAACTGTGAAAAGACACAATTTCCATTATTGTTCGACAAGTAATCCCCATCTTATAGCAACTCGTGGTCAAACTAGGTGGTCTTTGAATGTTTGGGGTTGTATAGTTGGAGATCACGTAATTGGACCACATTTTTTCGATGGAACAGTGAATGGTAAACGTTCCTCTTAACATGCGTTAAAAATGTGGTGGTTACACGATGGAGCTCCGGTACATCACAATAGATTAATTCATAATCATTTTAATACCCATTTTCCTGGAAGAAGGACGGGAAGAGGAGGACCCATTGAATGGTCAGCTCGCTCATGAGAGTTAAGTAAAAGTGACTTCTTCTAGTGGGGTTATGTGAAAAACCGTGTGTGTCAAATACCTCCAATCACAAAAGATGATATGAAGTATATAATACGAGAAGCATTTCAGAGTATTAATGTAGAAGTGTTAAGAAATGTCAGTCGAGAATTTGAAGATCGACTGAAATGCTGTATTGATGGACATTTTGAACATTCATTATGAAATTAATTAATTTTATAAGAATGTTGACGTAATAACCGATGTTTTTTTGAATTTTTTATAATAATTTGTCACACTTTTATATGTTCACGACTAACTTGCTACAATAGAAATTTAAAAAGAAATCTCTTTCTGTTATTAAATTAAAAATATCTGGGAAATTATCCATTTTAGCTATAATGAGTGCTTAATAGAAATGAAAGAACTTAAAGTGTATTTTCACTTTTTAAAATAAAATACAGGGTGATTCATTTGAGAAAATTGACAAAATCATGTGTTCCAGTTTTGGCCCGCTCTATATTCAGATTGCGCAGTAATACAGAAATAGCACTTTCTCGTAACACTGTCAAAAGTTATGCTTCGAAAAAAATATTGTTGGGTTGTTCTGTATGGGGTATACAGGATGTTGAAATGAGAATGATTTTCGTGTGCAATTGACCACAACTTTTGAAATACCCTATACAACGTAATGAAACCCTATATTGGAAGTAAGGGAAAGATGAGCTTAATCTAAATTTCAAATAATGTATAGGGTGTCCCATTTAAAAAAAAGTATGTTTGGTTCACCCTGGTAATATGTAAGACCCTGTGAATTGGAAAATAACTTTATAATGTGAAGTTAGAAGTTGCCTATAATTTTTGTAAATAACTTTTTGGCATCTTCTTTAAAACGGATATATCGTATCTCGACGCACTAATGACTAATGACGCACGCTTTATATATATATATATATATATATATATATATATATATATATATATATATATATATATATATATATATATATATACATATATATTTGTATAATGTGCATTGTTACGCTAGAATTATATGTAAACCCTACATTATGAGGAGAATGGCGTCATTACTGCGCTGGCGTAGTAAGGCTAAAACAGAAATTTTGGTTTTTATCGTGTTCATGATACCGGAGACAATTGAAATTGTTATGATATACTAAGTTATGTTGCTAGTTAATATTGCCGTTGTCATTTTTTTCATAACTTCCCTGAAAATTAATTTTTACGGAAATATAACCTCAACCAAAATTCTAATTATTTCTAATACCAATGCAGTCACTACTGTTCTAGTAAATTGTAACTAATGTAGAAGTTATTTCAAACAAAGTAGTGCCTTTTGAAATTCTAAAAAATGTTAATAAATGCCCTTTTAGGTGAAAATTAAAATCAACAGCGTAGTAGTGCACATTATACATATATATATATATATATATATATATATATATATATATATATATATATATATATATATATATATATATTTTCTTCAAGAAAAGGTAAAAATACGGGTCTCAGAGGACCTACACTAAAAAAGAAATCAAAACACTTCAAAAAGGTCAGCTGGTGAAGCAACAACTCAACCAACGGTGTGTTGAGGATAGTGAATTAGCTCCGTTCCCCATCACTAAGACAACAATAACTACCCACAAAACTGGGCCGCACTACCGCCACTACGACACACTAGGGAATTGTAGGGCTCCGAACCTGACACATGGTGGGCATCAACCACACCTTGACACGACCTAGTCGAGAGGCGGTTCAAAACCATGGGGACGTCCGCTCATGAAAGGTCACACTTCATAGACGAAGTTGGGTACCTCATATAATAGAGCTTCCGCTCCGAGGCTGGTGAGGTGATTAGCCTAGCCACTACGACCTTGGCACACTCCTCATGCGGGCGATAATACCGATCGACGATAGGAGGTCCGATAGCCGTGCCCCACGTGGCTACCTCTCAACCAAGCGCCCACCCCTGGTTTCGCCTTCAGTCACACAAAAACAAAAAAAAAAACGAACACGTTCAGCCAAAAACAAAATTGATAACGTCACATCCGGAAATTAAAAAAGTCTCAAATCGGCAATATTTGTCACTATTCGAGAGGTCACAAATACGTACATAAATTTCTCAAACTAAAGTCCTCAACCGTGTAAAATCGGTATCCTAGTCTTCAAACAAGTATCGTAATCAGACTTCCTAAAATTATCCTTATCTGAACTGAACATAATAACTAAACGTGTCATACTTAACTGTAACGGTCAAAAACTGAACCAGTCTCACTACAACAAAAGGAACTCAAAATAAATATGCGTTATAGGTATGTACATAGCTATAAGTATAACTAAAACAACCTAAACACGAAACTTAAATCAACCTGCCTCCTCAACACCCCTTTGATTAGTCGCCTCTTACACCAATCAGTTGGCCTCTGCTGTAGAAACATTCTAAGTCCCTACACATTCAAATGTGCCACAAGGACACAGATAAAACAGACAAACTCAGAAATACTCAAGAGGAATAGTCATGTACACACCCAACAGCTTTTCGGCCAACCTACCAACAGTCATCTGACGGTAGAAATAACCATAACATAACCAAAGTTCGAAAATAAATCCGCAACACAACAAACTGACAATCTAAAAAACAAGACTAACAACAATATCAATAACAATTCTCAAAGTCCAGTGAAGTCGACAAACTCTCCACGATGACGTCATTAACATGATAAAGGACTAGGTTCATGACTCCCAGGGCCTTAACACTTAACTCAAAATATGCTAACCTAAGCGTAAACCTAACCATGCACCTCACCTAAATACACACACTCCTAACCTAAACGAAATGTAACCTATAACTAACTATGTACACCTCTAATCATGCTGCTTGTCCTGAATGTGGACGCGAAGGGGAGGTATTCCCACCTCAAAATTCTATAATCAAAATCGTCACAAGGACAAACACTAATACCCGAAATATTAACTACTAAAATCAAAATAGCACAAAACAATTTACCCAATACATCCACCATACGGTGCAGCGGTCTAAGCCCAATATTTTGCCTACTTGTAAACTCACCACTACCTAACTCCCACATCACACTTCCAACACTCACACCATTCTAAGCCCTAGACCTAGTCAAAATTTTGTAAATGAATTTGATTGTGGTCCCGAAACTTCTGTCAAGGGTATACGGAGGAGGCCGGGCCGCGGTTCACGGTATCCCCGCTTTCCGTTATTCCTCAACCGCACATTCAAGACATAAAATCGCAAAACCTGAACCAAACTCGTTAGGCCTGCCTGATTAGTCGCCTCTTACGGCAAGCAGTGGCATCTGCTGTAGGAAAATCCTTACACTGTCCCTACACAGCGTAAACTAACTTAAAAACCTAACTAACCTAAACTTTTGGAGATGTCGCTCGACAAAAGCTCAAATCTGGCAAAGTAACACAATAGTTATAGTCACAAGCCGGTAAATATATTCCACAATAAACTAGAAATGTTCATTCGTCAGGGATACCAATTAGCGCCAAAAGGGCAAGCTCAAGGGCTGCCTCACCCAAAAATTTGTGCAAAAGCACACGATAATTCGCAACTACAAGCTACCCAATATGGCTCAACCCCAATCAACTCAAAACTCTCAAATATTTGGCCATGAACAAACAACATTGTTCACAAAATCTAAATTACCCAATTGGGCAGCAAGTTCCAACTAATAACTAACAAAATTCTCAATAAACGTCATAAAGTCGTAAGATAAAGGAAATAAGCAAAATTGTTCAAAAATTATGAACACTCAACGTCAATACATAAATTTGTCGTATGAAAGTATTACAATTCAAAAATTCAAAATCAGTATAACAAAAATTCACAAACATCCGGTATACTAAACGTTATATTTCGATAAAACTTCAAAAGTCGGCTCACATCTAAAATATAAATCTTATAACCCGTCTTATCAAATACTTCAAATATTTAATCCCTGAACACCTCACAATTCCAAACGGCTCATTAGTACTACACAAATACCATTCAAAACAAAAGAATTCACTCAACAAACAAAAAGCTCTATGTCACTGATCAAATTACTCAAATGCTAAATGTCTCCTCACTAAATAAAATACACAATCTTAAATTTTTTTTAATAGTCTTAGATGGGATGCTAAATTAATCCTATCTGACTGTGAAAGACAGGATTGTAGCCTACTCAATAAAACCATTGACAACTCAAATTCAATCACACTCCAAAAGCATCATAAAATTTTGAAATACACAGTCCTCGTAAACTTATTGAAAACACCTTGTATATACAGTTTGTACCAAACAAGATGCAAAGTTCGATAACTCCTTTGGTTTCATAGATATCAAAAAAGTTCTCAAACAAAAAGGGTAGAGGAAGTAACAGTGCATTATTTAAAATTATTTTGAACTATACAGGATGTTCCAAAATTCAGATATGAATCTAACTTATGTTTTTTTAAATGGGAACCCCTGTATATTATTTCAAATTTAGAAAGCCCACATTTTTTCGATTTTTTAATGTCGGGGTTGAATACATTATACAGGGTATTTGGAAAGATACGGATTGTTTTGTGTTGAAATTGTACTCATTTCAATGCCCTGTAGAACAATACACTCTATAGAAATGAATTATCTGTTGGCCAGTTGTCTTTCAGAATGTTGTGTAGTATCGTTAGCCACCATTATTTATTCAGCTACTTGGGGTTTGTGTACACGGTGGCTCAAAACTCGGATATGTCATTTTCTTCCTTAACTCAAATGGGACACCCTGTATTTTTTATCACTATCAAAGTCCTCTGGTACTCCTCTTTAATTTTTGTAAGAGGTTCCCTTTACCTAATGTAAGTAGTTATCGAGATATTTCCAGATATTCATTGCAATTCGCTGTTTGAAAGTAACTATCACGTAGTTTTTGTATTATTATCAAGTAGTTTTTGTATTTGACATATCAGTCAGTTCGACAGGTTTCACTGTAGTGTTTTGTTCAGTTATTCGTTCAATTTATTTCTCTGTTTCAATATAGGTGAAGTGAAAAGTAGCTACGAGATGAATGATGAACAATTTTCCCGTCGTGAAATGACTGAGATGATTTGGATACTTGGTGAATGCACCAAAAACTATTTATTGGCGTCAAGAGTATATCGTGAAAGATTTCCAGGCCGGAGACAACCGAGTAAAGTTACTTTGAGAAAATTGTTGGATCGTTTTGACCGTACCGGATTGGTTAACTACCACAAGAGAAGCAGGAAAACATGCAATAACGGAAGACAGCCAACTCAAAGTGTTGCTGAGCGTTACAGAAGACCCGCATACCACTATACGAAAGATTTCATCTCAAAACGGCATTATCCATGGTACGGTTCAACGAATCATGTCATTACATAAAATGCATCCTTTCCATGTCCAACTACATCAGGAACTAATTGTAAACAACTTCCAAAGCAGAGTAGAATTTTGTCAATGGGCAAAATCGAAAATCCACGAAGAACCATTTTTCTTTGATTTTGTTTTGTTTGGGGATGAGGCAACATTTTCGAAAAAAGGAGGAGTTAACCGATACGAACACACAGCCAAACAAGATGGTCTTTTAATGTTTGGGGTGGAGTTTTGGGAAATCGTATAATAGGGCCACACTTTTTTGAAGAAACGGTGAATGGTACTGTTTATTTACGGTTTCTTCAAAATCATTTACCAGTTCTTCTTGAAGAAGTGCCCCTCGACATTCGGCAACGCATGTGGCTGCTACATAATGGCGCACCGGTTCATAACACAGGTCCTATCACGGACTATCTGAATAATTATTTCCAACAGAGATGGATAGGCAGAGGAGGACCTAAATATTGGCCAGCTCGACCACCAGACCTAACTAAAGTGGATTTTTTCTTGTGGGGTTATGTAAATAGTATGTTGTACAATGACCCACCAACGACAAAAGAAAACATGAAGGTCAGAATTACAGAAGCATTCAAGAGTGTTGATCTTACAATATTGCGAAATGTGAGTTGGGCATTCGAGGATCGACTTGTATTGATGTTGGTGGAGGTCACTTCGAACGCCTAATATGATTAATTTAATGTTCTTATTTTCTTTTTATTATTTATTCTTTCGTTATTGTTGTTCTCCTATATTTACAGTTAATGTTATCAGTATCAAGTAAACAGGTTAGATAGTGCACTAGATTGATTTATTTGTATTGTTTCGACACATTTCCAGGACAAATCCTTCTCAAACAGCAGTAAATTTGTCAAATTTATCTGTCAAACATAATGACGACCAGATATATATCATAATCCTAGACTTTGTATCAAATTCATCAAATATTTGGAAATATCTCGATAACTACTCACGTTAGATACAGGGAACCTCTGACAAAAATTAAAAAGGAGTACCAGAGGACTTTGATAGTGATAAAAAATACAGGGTGTTCCATTTGAGTTAAGGAAGAAAAAGACACATCCGAATTTTGAGCCACCCTGTATACAAACCCCAAGTAGCTAAATGAATAATGGTGGCTAACGATACTAGACAATATTCTGAAAGACAACTGGCCAACAAATAATTCAGTTCTGCAGAGTGTATTGTTCTACAGGGCATTGAAATGAGCACAATTTCAACACAAAACAATCCGTATCTTTGTAATACTCTGTATAATGTATTCAACCCCGATATTAAAAAAATCGAAAAAATGTGGGCTTTCTGAATTTGAAATAATATACAGGGGTTCCCATTTAAAAAAAAAACATAAGTTAGATTCATATCTGAATTTTGGAACATTCTGTAATAATTGAAATAATTGAATACTTTCTAAGTATCCCTACATAAATTTATATTTCTAACTGTTCTAAAACTCTGAATTAGATAACTATTACCCAATTTAGAAAAATTAAAATAAAAAGTCGGTTTTATAGTTTTTCTATCAACGAAACATGTTGTTGAAAAATTTAATACGTAACGATCAGTGCTTTCATCATAGATAACTCTATGAATAATGTTGAACACAGCAGCAAAAGACCAGCGGCAAATCGGTAGTCTCTTAACAGGGACGTCTCAGTAAGAATTTTCCAGAACATTATTTTTCATCAAAATTTAATGTTTTCAACATGAAAATCTTTCTACAACATTTAAATATTTTTTGATATGATATCTAATGCATCATTAAAAATTCCAGTGGCGTACCATTTATACAAATTTACATTCTACATACACAAAAAAAAATTATCCGTGCAAACCATTTATACTCAAAATACGTTCCTTACGTTATCAAAATACTGCATATACACGATGTGTTCGTGTGCGTGTGCGCGTGGATTGCGAATGCGTGTGCGTTTACGTACACTAGTACGTAAGCGTGTGCGTTTGCAAGTGCTACGATTTTTCGTTGTCTCCGTCTTCGTACGTAATCTATTCTACATCCATCGGTACGCAATATGCTATAATTTAGCTGGTGGATGACATTATTTCTTTACAATTTACTAGTTGTATCTACTGCATTTTCACGTACTTACAAATATTTTCCCTAACCAGTAACAACTGCCCCCATAGTATGGGGTCGGTTTAGTTGTTAGGGGCTACGTGCTTTTGTGTGGTAGATTTCGCTTCGTTATTAAAAATAATTAATTTTGATGCGTTATAACCTGCATTGCTTTAAAATAAATAGCAAGTTAACGAATTTTTGAAATTTACTTGTGTAAATTTTCCGAGCACACTCTACTGAGCGGGGGTTACTTTCTCTATGGTTATAAGGAATGCGGTGATTCAACAGCTGAATTTCAAGGTTATCTCACAGTAATCGATTTTATAAATCTAATGATTGATTCAATCGAGTGCCGAAGCCTGTTTATTAATGACCGAATGATTCTTAGGTACTTAAGTCTAGTAACCTCGCTTTGAATCTAAGAGATGCAGGTACAATATATCATGCACCTGCATTAAGTAGGTGTTAATTAAAATGTTATAAGATTCATTTTCACCCCTACCTCAGCATAGAATTCATCTCAGAGTTTTGGGTAGGGTACATATTTATTCTTACTTTCTGGTTGACACCTCGACAAACACCTGTTAGCAAACATATTTTATTATTTCAGACATCGTTACTGTACATAATCTTTTCGGATAACAGCACGCATAAATATCGAATGTTTGTTTTACACGCGAGAGCACTAAGATCTATGTTCACATTAATTATGAACACATTATGAACTTACGTATCAAAATTATAATACTAGACATGGTACCCATTGAAATAATGAGAATCATAACTTAGAATTATATAAATGTAACCCGTATTACATGGAAGCTATTTTGTATAACAAGGTTCAATTATATATGACTATACAGTGTGTCCGAGATTCAGCATGCATGTATTGCTATATTCGTTAGTATTGAAGACAGAATGTCGGTTAAATGGGGAAAGTTTTAGAGAATTTTATGGCTATCATCATGGTAAAGTCAGATTTGAAGTAACTTTTTTTATTTTTGAAATAATTGAAGAAAACAAAAATTGTGCATTTTCTACTACCCCCTGTAGCTCTTTTATTTGAAGTTTGACAACATTTTGATTTGTACATTGTTATGACACTTTTAAAAGACAATTTTAAAAAAAGTACCAAAATTGATCTATAGTCATTTGTTTTTGAAATACATACACTAACTATTGTTTTTCATATAATCGCCATCTTGGATTTTTACAGTATCGAATAGTATTTTTTATCACCTTTTCAGCGATGTATCACATGATACGAGAATTTACTTCCAACTATCAAAAATTTAAAAAATATAAAATTGAAATAGTAGGCCTTGAGAAGGCATGGATTAATAAATGAAAAATTTATACAATTAGATTCCTAATTATTGTTATTTCTAATAACTAAAATAAAAACAAAACCGATAATAGTAACTATCATAAAACATGCTCGATATGTCCCCCTCTACACTCCACACATTTTCTATATTTTCATATCATGTAATACATTGTAGAAGAGGTGTTAAGATCCACTATTCGATAATGTAAAAATCCAAATAGCGTCCAAAAACAAAAGTTAGAAATGTATTAAGTTTTGTAAGTAAAAACAGATAAATTAGCAAGGGTTTAAATTTTTGATAGTACTCGTATCATGTGATACATCGCTGAAAAGGTGATAAAAAATACTATTCGATAATGTAAAAATCCAAGATGGCGTCCATATGAAAAACAATAGTTAGTGTGTGTATTTCAAAAACAAATGGCTAGATAAATTTTGGTACTTTTTTTAAAATTGTCTTTTAAAGGTGTCATAATAATGTACAACTCAAAATGTTGTCAGACTTCAAATAAAAGAGCTACAGGGGGTAGTAGAAAATGCACAATTTTCGTTTTCTTCAATTATTTCAAAAACAAAAAAAGTTACTTCAAATCTGGCTTTACCATGATGATAGCCATAAAATTCTCTAAAACTTTCCCCAATTAATCGACATTCTATCTTCAATATTAACGAATATAGCAATATATGCATGCTGTATCTCGGACACACTGTATATAACTGCTTTGTCACAATTGTAAAAAAGTTCAAAATGTTTCTGTTCAGTTCGTGAATTTGTAGAATCAACTAAAGGACCTATCCTATATCTGCATAGATCACTTGGTCAAATAAGGATATTATTATTATTATTATTATTATTATTATTATTATTATTACTTGTTTTTTTATGATTTTTCGCTCTCCTATATGCATAAATGGTAAAATATTGCATGTCGGCATAGCTTAATCCAAAGCAGTGTAAGGTGAGTAATTTTTAATTCGGTAGGTAACCAACTAATTGATTAGATCCCTTTACTCCTCATTTTTTATTATAAGAGATCATGTTTTAGGACTTGTCGTACTATCCTACACGTTGCGAGGATTACTGATTTTTGCATAGGTAGGTATATGTTTTTGTTAATATTTAGTAGGTCTAGTTGTTGAAACAGAGAGGTTGGTATTTCGCCTGTTGCGCCTATTATTAGTCGTACGACAAATACTTTGCCTTGTTTCCATATTCTCCTTATTTCGTCAACCAATGGTATATATTTATTCAATTTTTCTTTATACTTTAGGTAGTGGTACTACTATATCAATAATGTATGTTGTTTTGTTGTTCTTGTTTGTGAAGGTTATGTCTGGTATGTTATTTGTTATCGTCTTGTCTGTATGAATTTGGGTGTTCCAGTATAATTTGCAGTCTTTCGTTTCTATTATAGGTGGAGGTACATATAGGTAGTGCGGTTTTCTTGATTGTGTGTTGTTCATTTTGCAGTATATTTCTTGGTGCGCAATTCTTGCTACATTATTATGTCGGGCTGTGTAGCTAGAGGAACCCATTTGTGAGCAGCTACTTATAATATGGTCAATCGTTTAGGGTTTTTCATTTTGCAGGTACTATCTATTTCAGTCTCTTTCAGAATGTGTTTTCTGTAGTGCGTTGTGCGCATGACCTGGTCCTGGATTGCCATCATACTACCTTCTGTTTAGCTAAATATATTTCCGGTTGTTAACCACTTGTGTGTTGCATCAATATTTATATCTCCGTTTTCTAGTGTACTGGGGTACTTGCCGTGAACAGGTTTTGACTTCCATTGTTCTATCAACGCTTCATTTGATGGTATGTCGTCCGTTTTTGAATTTTTATCCGCTAGATTTAATGGTGTGATGTTTTTATCTGCTTGTATTATTAAATGGTGGATAACTGTCTCTGGTTCTTTATTGTAGAAATATTGTCGCAAGTTATTTATTTGGTTTTGGTTATGCGACATGACCTCTGGGAAACCTCTCCCTCCTGCTGCCCTTGGAATTTGGAAACGTTCTTTGCAAGACTTAGAATGATGGATCCGGTACTTTGTTGCTAAAGCTCTAGTTCTATCTTCTAAGTTTTGGAGTTCAGATTTTGTCCATTTTATTATGCCGAACGTATATGTGATCACAGGAAGAGCAAAGGTTTTCACTGATTTACATTTATTTCTAGCGGTCAGTTGTGTTCGAAATATGGCTTTAATTCTATCGATGCATTTTAGAGTAATTGATTCTTTAATATATTTATGTTTAATTTCCTGCGACTGAGCAAACCCTAGATATTTATACACCTCATCTTTATTCATGGATTCGAATAAATTCTTTGTTTCCCTTGATAGCCTTATATTTGCTCCCATCTTCCTTTTCGCATCGCGTTTATTTTACATTTAGATAGACCAAAGTTCATATTAATGTCCGCGCTAAACTTTTCTACCGTTGATAATAAGTTGTCTAAATGTTTCTTCGTTGGCGCGAACAGTTTAATGTCGTCCATGTGTAAAAGATGACTTATTTGCAGCTCACTGTTTGTTAGTGTGTACCCTTTTCTTAGTTTGTTGAGGATGCTTGTGAGTGGTTTTAAAGCTAGACAAACCAGAGTGCACTTAAGGCATCTCCTTGGAAAAGACCGCGTTTAATACCTATTGTTCCAGCTTGAATGTTGTTTTGTGGTGTTTTCAGTATTAGGTTTGTTTGCCATTTAGTCAATGCTGCGTTTAAGAATTTTATTATATGAGGTTCGATTTGATATATTTCAAAAACTTCCGTCAGCCATGTGTGTGGAACGCTATCGAATGCCTTCTCATAGTCAATATATGCCATGTATAGATCACGTTTGTGTTGTTTCGCATCGCCTGAAATAATCGAATCAATTGTAATTTGTTCTTTACATCCTCTGCTAGACTTTCTGCATCCTTTTTGCTCCTCGTCTATTTTATTTATGTGCAGATGAGAATATATTTTGGTAGTGATGATAGATGTTAAGATCTTGTATATTGTTGGTAGACTCGTTATTGGACGATACTTTGAAGGGTCGTTTGTATAGGCCTCAGTTTTAGGTATAAGGTACGTAACACCTTCAGTGAGAAATTGAGGCAAACTGTCTGGATTTTTAATTAGTTCAGTGTACATTTCCGCAAGTTTTTCGCGAACAACCGTGAATTTTTTAGCCAATAGTTATGCAGTTTTCAGCTCCAGGCGCCTTAGTTTGCAGTTTTCTTGGTGGCTATACCTATATCTTGTTCATTGATTTATTCGTACATTGTGCGTATCTTTGTTTCCTTTTTCTTCTTGTATCCAAGTAGAATTTTTGTGTCGTTTTGTATCGCCCCAACACTCCAGAAAGTGTTCATGTTGTCAATATCAGGTGTTATTATTGGCTTGAGTGTTGACATGATCTGGCGTATCAATGGTTTTATAGAAACTTCGTTCCTTCTCCATGAATACCTATTTTTTGTTTACGTTTCTGACTTATTTTATATCTTTTAATCTTGCAGCAGTGGGGCAAGTTGGTCCTTAAGTTTGATAGTACAGCTTCTTTAGTATTTATGTTTTCGTTAGAATATTTTGATCTGTCTCACTAGGTTCTCTGTTTTTTTAATTTTTATTATTATTTAGTGATTCTGTAAGTTGGTCGATACATTTTTGTAAAGACTTATGTCTTTTCTAGTCTGTGTTGCCATGGTGCGTTTTGGCCTTGTTTTTTTAAATACTAACTGGAAAGGTTTTTGATTATTTACTTAACACAGTTAAGGCTGACATAGATTAGTGTGTGTAGATCTAAAAGAGTCTGCTTCTGGTAACCTGTTTTTTATTAAATTATTGACTGCAGTTAAGATGTGATTACATTTCCAAACTTCTCGAAGACGAGGTAAACTTGGTCTCTTCTGTAGTAGTATGCCAGTGTATAGAGTAAACTTTTTTTTCAAAAGTTGAATGAATACTTATATATTCTTCATTTGTTAAAGTACTCGTTAAAGTACTCATTACTTCATCGATAGACTGTGACATTCCTGGTTCTCGTTGCTCAGATATTTCACTACCGCTCTTTGTTATTCCTAATTCGCTTTTTGCTGATGATCGTATGCGTTTCATGATGTCTGTAGGTATTCGACGGTTGGTCATTAGGAATCTCCTCTGATCTAAAATGTTCTGCATCGACTTGTGCTGTAGTTGTGGAAATTTAGAAACAACGCGATTGTGTAGTTATTTTCCATAAGGTATATTAGTGGTTTCCATTTGGGTTACAACTAGGTAGGATTGAACTATAAACTCATTAATTTCATTCGTCCATTTTGTTCTTTGCCTACCATGGGCAGTATCAACGGGCTGTGATTCAATGATCATAGCAACGTTTTGAGGCTGTAATGGAGTTGTTATCTAGCCCTATATTATCGGCTGTACTTTTTTCAGGTGTCCCGATAGAGGCCCATCTGTTCGGCACTCTACCACCAGTGGCTCGCATGCTGTCACGTCCAGCACTGGCTCCAGACGTGCCCAGGCGCTCCCCAGGCAGCGGATTTTTTCCGAGGCTTCTCTTAAGTCGTGTCTCCATGTTTTCATTGGAGGCGGGACCTCTTAGTTTAACTCATACGTTGGATTGCGTTGAGGTAATTACACTCTCCGCCGCGTGAAGGCGGGTCCCATTGGAGAGTTTATTATTATTATTATTATTATTACTATTATTATTATTATTATCATTTTTTTTTCAGGTGCGTCGACTGCAATGGTCATTGGCACCTATCCTTACTCACGCTTTTTACTTATATATATTAAATTTCATTGTATAAGTTAGTGGCTTTCAGAAAGGTTAGTATGTTGCTATAATGCAGGGAATTTGAAAGTATTGATTCGGCTGTTCCTTTTAGTTGGTAATGATTTCGATATTGTGCGAGAGATGGGCATTCTTGGAGGATATGTCGAATGTCCAGTATTTTTTGTTCACATTTGGCGCATGTCGGGGGTTGTCTCCCCATTAGTAGGTGTTCATGGGTAAGTCTTGTATGGCCGATGATTAGTCTCCTGAGAATAATTGTATCTTTTTTGTTACAGGTTTCTGGAAACTGTAGTCGCACTAATGTAGGACAGATATTAGAGTGCCAGGAGTCTATTGCTTTCCATTGCTCTAACCATACGGACCAGAGGTGAGTATTAATCTTCCTAAGGACTGTTATCAGCGTGTCTTCATTTTTGCGTAGGCCGACAATTGTTTGGAGAAACGTTTTCAGTTTATTAATGGCTGAGTGTCTTGGAATTGTATTATTTACTTCTTGAAGCTTTGTATATACTGGATGATTTTGATTAAAGCTAATTTTAGTTGCATATCTAAGTATTATCTTTTCTCTATGTAGGTCGGGTGGTAATACTCCTGCTTCTTTATATACGCTGCCTTTTGGCGATGTTCTAAAGGCCCCACTTGCTGTACGGAAGGCTCTCAGGGCAACCGAGTCAATAATTTTTATATGGGATTTTGCAGCGGTTGCGTAAGCTGCTACTGCATAATCTGCTTTTGCGAGCACCAGTGATTGGATTATTTTGCTAAAGGTGATTGGATTTGCTCAACGGTAGTGACCGAGTACACTAATTCTGTTTAATATCTGTTTCATGCTAGTTGCTACGCTCTGGGTGTGTTCCTTCCAGCTAAGTTTTTTATCTAAAATTACACCCAGGAACTTTACTGATGTCGAGTATGGAATGGGTTCTCGATATAATTTTAATTCAGGGACCTCGTGTAGCTTCCTTAGTTTGCAGAAATGCATGCATTTTGTCTTTGAGGTGGAGAAGGTTAATCCTCTGGATTCTGCATTCTTAGCTAAGGATTCAATCGACTTCTGCATGTCTGCTCGCATTTTTTCGTTGTCTTTTCCGGATGATACTAGAGCTAAGTCGTCAACATATGGAAGAGGCATGACTGACTTAGGGATTTCATCGGCTATACCGTTGATCGCTATGGCAAAGAGCGTAACGCTTAAAACTGATCCTTGTGGGATGCCATTCTGCTGGGGATATTGTTTTGAAAGGGTATCGCCTAATTTAATTTGAAAGCTTCTGTTCTCCAGGAAGCTACTAATGCTCATTGGAAGGTGTCCTTTGAGTTGCCATGCACTGAGTTTATTTATTATTTCGCCGCTCCAGGTTGTATCGAATGCATTTTTGAGATCAAAAAATATGGCGATTGCGTGTTCCCTTTTTTCAAAGGCTTCTTTGACGAAATTGTCTATCTGGACAAGTTGATCTGTGGTGGAGTATCCTTTACGAAATCCCGCTTGATATTTGCTAATAAGATTGTTTTGCTCCATGAACTTTACAAGTCTTTTGTTAATGATTTTTTCATATAGTTTACCTATACATGAGGTCAGTGAGATGGGTCTGAAGTTTTTTGCTAGGTGAGTGTTTTTGCCCGGTTTTGGTAGAGGAATTATTGTCGCTGTCTTCCAACATGCTGGGTAAGTATTAGATTTAAGGATTTGATTAAAAAGGTTCACTGTTATTTCTTTTGCAGGGCGTGACATGTTTTTTATCATGGAGTATGTAATTTGGTCGTGACCCGGGACGTATCTTTGATAGATTTAAGGGATGATTCTAAATCTTCCATTGTTATAGGTTGATTGTAGGATTCCCCTCACCATCTGGAAAGATCGGTGGGGAGTAACTTCTATCAACTGCCTTAGTAGTCTCCACCAATGCTTCTGCAAATATTTTTGCAGTGTCTGTGGGGTCGGAATATGTATTACCTTCATGTGTTAATACTGGCAGACGAGGTGGTTGCTTCTTACCGGTAAAATTTTTAATGACTTTCCATACCTTACTGGTGGGAGTCTGTTCATTTACTGACGAGACGTAGTTTTCCCAGGACTTTTTGTGCTTCTCTCTTTAACCTGCGCTCTTTAGCTCTTAGTCTTTGAAATCAATTAAATTGTCTGTTGTGGGTGCCTTTTGTATTTGTTGAAAGATTTCTTTTTGGCTTTATTGGCACTCTGAACTTCTTCATTCCACCAAGGTACACATGGGCGCTTTGTGTTTGGATTCGTGCGGGGGATGGTTTTTGTTGCGGCTTCAATTATTTGATTGGTGAAAAGTTTCACATTCTCTTCTGTGTTTGTTTCGTATTTAAGAGCGATGTTGTGAATTAGGTTTGAGTACTGTTCCCATTTGGCGCAACGCAATTTACACTTCGGAGTGCTTTTATATTCATGGTGTTGACTGCATATAGAGACCAGGATCGGAAAATGGTCACTGTGGTGTAGGTCTTTTAGTGTTTCCCATTTTAGTAAACTCAGAAGTGTTGGAGTGACTAAAGTTAAATCAATGCAGCTGAAACGACCGCTTCCACTATTGAAGTGTGTCGGTGAACCATTGTTCAATAGTGAGAGCGGAATGTCGTGGATTATTTGTTCCAGTTGAGTACCTCTAGTTGAGTTTTCATCAGACCCCCACCAGGTGTTGTGGCAATTAAAGTCTCCTAGTATAATTGATGGTTTAGGAATGCTTTCTAAAGCACTTGTCACGTCCTCTATTGCCCATCTATTATCGGGTAAGTAGATATTAGTTATTATCAATTTTTGCGGCAGACTGACTTCTAGAGTAAGTAATTGCAGCTCCGTATTTATATTAATCACTTTTGCAGGCAAATTTTCCCTTATCATAGTGAGAACACCTCCATGTGCCCGTTGTTGCTTGCTGATGATGAGACTTTTCAGATAAACCTTGTAGCCTTTAAATTGGAATTGTTCGTTTTGTAATAATTTACTTTCTTGTATACAGACTATAGCTGGTGTATGAGTATGAATAATATATCTTAATTCGTCGTATTTGTTTTTGATTCCCCTTGCGTTCCATTGAATTATGGTTTGGCTCATAATTTATTTGTGTATTAGTTATTTTATTATCTATAGTTATATTAAATAAATAAATAAATAAATAACAAGTGATATATATGGGACAAGACACAAATGATAAATAAATAACGAGTAAATATATATATATATATATATATATATATATATATATATATATATATATATATATGGGACAAGACACAAATAATAAATAACGAGTAATTGTATATGTGAGAAGACTACTATGTGTATAAATAAATATATGTATATAATATCACAGATCGTATCACAGGCGTATTGACTAGAAGTTATTCGCTAGTAACCCTTTGGCTACTTGTGCCTCTGGGTTTACCCTTGGGCCAACCCTTCTTTTTCTTTTGGCTTTTAGCCTCATTTACCGTTTTTTCATCAAGGGAAAAAATGCTGGAGTCCGTTGATGGGTTGCGTTTTAAAGGTGTTTTCCTTTTGGCACCCCTAGATTCATCCTCCATTTGCATTTCTTCTCTGTTTGTAACACTGAACGGACGAACGGCGCTTGTTGAAGGCCCTGGCAACGACTGCTTAATGTATTTCATTAAGTCTGCGGTAAGTTGCTTTATTTCATCATTTACAATTTTTTTAATTTATTATTATTATTATTATTATTATTATTATTATTATTATTATTATTATTATTATTATTATTATTAGTACTTATAGAAAATGGAAACTTTGATGTAATACTACTATCTGAAATAATTATTATGGAACATAAGGAAACTGAATATTACATTGAAAACTATGACTGTACAATGAAACACTGCATACATAAATCTGGTGGTGGGTTAGCAATTTATATAAGAAACACGATTACATACAATATTGTAAAATTAGAAACAAAAGAGTGCGAATCAATCAACTGCATAATTTTTGTACGAAATATTCCTCTTGAAGTTATTCTTATTTATAGGCCACCAGAAAAAAGCGTTAAACAATTCATAAATGAGCTGGACAAAGTATTAACAAACCGGAGCAAACAAAAACATGTAATTATGATAGAAGGCACGAATATTAACTTATTAGATAGTAAAAGCCCAATTGTTTCTGAATATGAGAACACGTTATACGGCAAAGGATTTCTGTGCGCAATTACTGATACCACTCGCGAAGAAATTAGAGCAAACGAAACGAAAAGGTCATTGATAGATCACATCTTTCTTCGTACTAACCTCACAACAATAAAATCATCTGTTCTTCATCATAAAATCTCCGATCACTATCCTTTATGTTTGCATCTTGCAAGAGATTCAGCAAATATGGCTAGCTGCACAAGTTTTACGAAAAAGAAGTATAACGAGAAGAAATTGAAACAAAAAATTGTAAATACTAAGTGGGAAACATTAGAAGACCAAAATGTAAACAAATTTACTTTACATTAATTTTAGGAATGTGTACAGGCAATACAGGAACCAGCTGAACAATGAGATAAGGAATTCCAAAAACCAATATTTCCAGAAAAGATTTATCGACAAATCCAATGACGTCAAATCAATGTGGAACGAAATTAATTATGTGATAACTAAAAAGAAATCAAAAAACGTGGATGATATAATATTAGGTTCTATGACTCCTTTGCATGATAAAGAAGAAATAGTTACAACATTTGCAGACACTTTCTACAAGAACATTGAAGATGTATTGAAAAAATGCAAAAAGATAACTTTATCACCAGACAACGCAAGACAAATCAACTGTAGCTTTTATATTCCTCCCTCAAATGGAAAAATAATCAAAAACATTATACAATAGCAAAAAACACATAAATCGCCAGGAATAGACAACATCAGAATAATAGATACTAAAAGCAATGTTGAAAGGTTTAAATATATAATATCAAAACTGGTCAACGATTCAATAAAACAAGGAGTATTTCCAGATGCCCTAAAAACGTCTATTATACGACCAATTCAAAAAAAAAGGTGTAAGGTGTAAATGTAAAGTCTGAGAGCATGTCAGAATTGCCAGAACCAAGTACACCTTTGAGAAGGGAAATAAAACGAATTGGAGCTAGGAAGTTTTTACAATTAGTACAGTGATAAAAAGAAGACCACCAGTTTACCACATAATCGATCTTAATAAAGATCCTGCTAAGGGTATCTTTTACGCGGAGGAATTGCAAGTTGTTGCGGTTGATAGTGACACCCTATTCAAAGTCGATACGGTTTTGGCTGAGAAGGGCCGTGGACGACATAAACAATACCTGGTCATGTAACGCGGATACAATGACGAATTTAATAGTTGGGTGTTAGCTTCGCAGCTGAGAGATATGTAAAATGGAGTTTTATCTTACCTTATTGAGTACTAGTTCTATGACGTATTTTCATGATAATATGACAAGTTTTATTACACAGCTGCCCAAGCGAATAAGATTAAGAGGCTCTTGTAGCCATTTCGAAAGTTCAGTACCCTTGCTCTTTTGCCGCTGCAAGTGCGACAGACAATTTGTATCCTACGTTTCGCTTCGGCCAATTATGCCAGCATAGAAGACATTGTCAACGCTGTAAATAACCACGAGCTGATAATTGAACAATCGAATACCATAAGTTAATTAACCGCACTCTCGCTATTCGGCTTCTCACAACGTTTAGCCTTACAGTTGAGTTGTCTGCCGTATTAGAACATAGCTATGGAACCAATACCCCCGCACCCCGCTCGTATATTGATAGGATTACCAACGCAGATGTTTTTACATTGTGACATCGTTGAACCGCAAATTGTGGATGATGTTTTATCTCCTCTTATGGCTATAATAAACATTACTTCAGAAAACTATGCTTACGGGAGCCATAAAGATGTGATTTTTTCGCCTGCGCACTACATACCGGTGATGACGCGAGAATTTGAAAACATCGAGATTAATATAAAAACAGATACGAGTGCAACCATGACATTCGAGTTTGGGACGTCGTCTCTGAAGCTACACTTTAAGAAAGTCGAAAAATGGTTTGTCCTTATCAACAATATTATAGAGTCAGGCCGGTAATAGTATCGGCTCCATTTACAGAGGTGCACTATATCAGGGTGGGCATAGTTTGCTTAAATCAGAAGATGGTGTCACAACCAAACAACACCTACGCCTACCGCTCATATATCGAAACGTTGTTAAATTATGGAAAGGAGGCCAGGAACCCACATCTAGGTTGTACCTTATAGCATAATGACACAGCCGGACAGATGAATACGCTGGGCCACGCAAATAGTGGCTTCTCAAAACGTAAAGTACTTGCAACGACCAGCAAACAGATCGAGTTGATTGGTCATGTGCACTCTGATTTGTTTAAACAATAAAAGCTTCTTATAAGTGGGGTTGAGTTAAAGGCTAAATTTTACGATCTAGAGACAGCTTAGTCTAATGGCAGCACAAGATTCAAATTAAAGGACGCGAATTATGGACGCTAGTTTACTCGTGAGACGTATACGAATCAATCCAATCATTCTAATTGCTCACGATAAAGCCTTAGAAACAACTGGGATTTCAGCTACAAGGGTTTACAGGTGATAATAATGAATTCATACCGAAAGAAGTTGCTGTGGTTACAGATCACGGCTCGTTATTATTGATGCTGATAAAGTCACCTCGAGATTATTCTTTATAAAAAACCATGTCGGACAGATAAGGTATTTAGATAAATAACACGGTTTGAAATGGCGATCGGGGTATGTACCCTATAACATGTTCCAAGAGTATCTGATAAGAACGCTGCTGCCGTTTAACAAAATTCACGTAAGGGCGGTGAAAAGCAACAGTTTTAAGATTTATTAACAAACCAATAATAAACCTGGATGCGACTGGTTGTCCATCGCTTAAGAAATTGAAAAAAGAATCAGAGGCTTACAGTTGTTTAAGTAACAATGCCGGTGGTCCTATGTGTACTGGAAAACGCATTACTATTGCAAGACTGGACGCAGATTAACTCCAAAGATGTATGGGGTAGAAGTGTTGAAATGTTTGAAATCGCACCACAACCCCAAGAATGTGTTTCAACTTGTATGTGCTTCTAATCAAGTACCAAGGCAGGCGCCTAGACCGTGCGCAGTTATTGTAAATACGGATCCAGCAAACAAACGAGGTCAACATTGGACTGCTATCTACATTGACGAGAATGGTGGCAGCGAGTATTTTGCTCCTTTCGATGGCCCCTGCAAGGCTATCATTTGCGTTTCCTAGAGAAGGATTCTAGATGGTTCCATTATAGCAAAACGATATTGTAGGATTACCATTCGGGTGTGTGTGGACTTTACACACAGTATTTTTGTATTTTAGATTAAATAATTTATCAATGATAGATTTTGTAAATGAGTTTTTTACTACATGTTTAATTATAAATGATGAGATAATCAAGTTACTGTATAATGTTTGTTTTTCTACTACTATTCTAGTTTGATAAATAAAAAAGGGTTTTTACTACTCTAATTGTTTTACTTAAGAGTGATTATGACTCATAATTAAAAGCAATAATAACTGAGGAAGTGTTAGACCCCCTACTTCAAATTTCCGCCGTAACCATTAGAGGTCCCTGTATGTACCTTAAAAATATACCGCGAGATGGCACCACAAACAAATTCAAACTTTTAGTCAAGGGACGAAGTTCTCAGAACAAGCTGCTAAGTCCTACACCTGCTTTACAAGTTAGCACTAACCCCTATTAAAACACAAGTTCAAATTTCCCGCCATAACCAAACAGAACGCAGAGGCCTAAATACAAATTCAAATTTACCGCCAATGGTCCTCGACAAGGGGCAAAACCCCGAAAGCAAGTCTCCAAGCCCTACACATGTTTTACAAGTTGGTATCAGGCCCTCTTATTAGAATACAACAAATCCAAATTTCCTGCCAATGGTGCTACGACGTTGCCCGAAAGCCCCCAAACAAGTTCCGATCACGACATGGAGCGAAGCCCTGTCTTACAAATTAGCATTCGGCCCCTTATTATAATACAAATTCAAATTTCCCACCATAACCATTACAGCTTCCTGTATGTACTTTTATAAATGTACCGCGAGATTGCACCACAAACCAATTCAAATTTTTGGTCAAGGGGCGAAGGCCTAAGAGTAATTTGCGCGGCCCTACACCTGTTTTACAAGTTAACATTAGGCCTCTTATTATAATACAGATTAAAATTTTTCACCAATGGGGCCTCGACAAGGGGACAAAGCCCCAAGAACAAGTTGCGCAGCCCTACACCTATATTACAAGTTAGCATTAAAATTAAAACTTTCAACCAATAGGTCTCGACAATGTACGAAGGCCCCCGAACAAGTTTCGATCACAAGAGGCGAAGCCCCGAGACAAGTTGCGAGGCCATACACCCACCTTACAAGTTAAAATACAATTAAAATTTCCCATCATAACCAATCATAATGCAGCTAATTAATCCTCCAATCAGGGCACAGCTGCTGAGTAGTGGGGGTAAGGACCAATCAGAAGCCAGAGAGGTGGGTTTTACGCGATCCAATCAGGAGTGAGGATGGGTTTGGTCTAGTCTTAGTCCGCCTTAATACACGTACAACCAATCAGGTAAAAGGAGCCTTACTGAAGCCGTAAGTGCCTTAACACCCCTTTTAACCCCGTCAAAATGGTCGCTAGATCACACCGTAGGGCATCCAAAACCATTAACAAAGGCGTTATATCGCCATGAAGGCTCTTAATATTGTCAAAAGGACCTTAATTAGGGGTAAAACCAACCCAGAGGGTT
This sequence comes from Vesta saturnalis, assembly GCA_036346205.1. Lineage (NCBI taxonomy): Eukaryota > Metazoa > Arthropoda > Insecta > Coleoptera > Lampyridae > Vesta > Vesta saturnalis. Next base: position 25,751 of record JARFJB010001323.1, read on the forward strand.
GAATAATTAGGGTCAAAACCACGGCCAAGTGTTGAAAAACGTCCCCGAAAAAAGCCGACCCCTCTCCTAGCCCCACCACTATGACGTCACATCCTCAGCTAGTCCCATTCTACTGTTATACGTAGAAAGTAAATGATTTTATTATTAACTAAAATTTAGGCATTTTAAATAGAGATCCTCCAACAAAATTTTCAAAACGATGTGGGACAAAGTTTGCAAAACTACAATATCTGCTTTACAGACTTAACAACAAATTCTATACAAGAACCAACAAACACCAAAACTATACGTTCTCATAAAACGTCACAAACCAAATATGCCCATTAGACCAGTAGCTTCTTACATCCAAGCATCCAACCATGTTCAGCAAATAAATCAAACCAGACAATAACAAACAATTTAAAGTACAAATCAAAACATTCTATTAAGAATTCTTTAAAACTAATTAATAAACTAGAAAACTACATGATATACTTGTAAGTTTTGGTGTTACTAGTGTATTTCTGAAAATAGATGTGTGCGTTTATTAAACAATGGTAGAGATTTTAACAATTACAAACCGATCAGCTTGCTACCAATAATTAAAAAGGTTTTAGAAACGTACGTGGTTGGACATTTGCACGAGTTTCTCAAAAATAATAACCTTATCAGTAATAATCAATGTGGGTTTCAGGGTAATAAAAGTACCGAACAGGCATTGCTTAAAGTTACCAATTATATTAACCAACAACTTGACCATAATAGGTACACAATTGCTGTTTTCATAGATGTCACTGAAGCACTCGACACAGTTGATCATGAGGTATTACTGGAAACTGTAGAGCAAATTGGAATAACCCAACAATATTTGGCATGGTTCAGAAGTTATTTAGAAAACCGAAACTACATAGTACGAGTAGACGATGTGTATAGCGAAAAAAGAAAAATTACATGTGGTGTGCCCCAAAATAGCAACTTAGGGCCTATCATGTTTCTTATTTACATAAACCAAATATTCAATTACGTAAAACAAAGTCAACTCTACATGTATGCCGACGATGGTATTTTATTATATTCACACCGAGATATCAAAATATGCGAAGGCACAATACAGGAAGAACTAAACAACGTTTGTAAATGGATGTATAGTTATAATCTATTCCCAAACTGTGAAAAAACGAAAACTATGATTTTTTCTACATCACACATGGCAAAAGTAAACAAAAACCGAAATTATCATGCATAACAACGATTCCATAATACAAAACAAGACAAATGGTTGCAACTGTCGACTACTTGATAATGTAAACAGTTTTACTTACCTTGGAGTTACCATAGGCTCTAAACTTGTGTACAATAAACATATTGAAAACATACATGTAAAACTGAAACGATTAACGGGATGCTTTTATTTATTGAGACAATACGCAAATAAAAAAAACCATGGTGATTGTTTATAAGGCACTTATTGAATCCACAATAAGGTACGCCGTTCGTATCTGGGGAAGTGCTGAAGCTGTTCGCATGAAAAGATTAGAATCGCTGAAAATTAAACTGCTCAAATTAATCAAAGGTAATCAAAAGCTAGATAGAAATACATTACTAAATAAAACAAATACTCTAACGGCCAAGGGATTTTATAATTACTTATCACGATGACAAAACTTACAAAGTGCCGCTGGAACATCATTACCAAACTAGACGGACCAGATTCGCAGTACCATTTTATTTTAATAAACATGGTAAAAGATAAAATACTTATCTTTTTTGGGATTTTTAATGGTGTATTTAAATTATACAATCTAAACATTTCGATAACACTTACAGTTATCTTCGTCAGTAGTAATATTTGTAAGAATTGTTAAAGATGTTGTGAACACTGTTGTTTACTAGGAAGTTATTGGATAACACCGATAAAAATCTTTTATATTTACATTTAGAAATTTCATCTATATTGAATAAAGAAGATTGGGATAAAATTGATTCCATAACGTTTAAATCTATGAAAATAAATTTTGACATCTCATGTCAACGTCAGAAAGAAAAATTTAATAAATTATACAAACAACAAAATAATAGACCATCTATTGATTATAAAAAAAAACAGTTATAAACCTTTCTGATAATGTTGTTTCAGATTATGCTATTGAAGCACTTTCTAAAGTAGGGAATTTTGCGATAACACCAAGGGTAATACCTTTTGAAGATATAATTTCCAACATCGAAAACTCCATTAAATTATTACCTTTTGATGCTGCTAATGAAGTTAGATATAACACTGTTAACATATTACGTAAAACAAAATCTCCAAAGAGCAACTTATCGTTTCGTCAACGACGTGCTTTACTAGATCTTAAACGCAATGAAAGTATAATAATATTAAAATCAGATAAAGGTAATGCAACTGTTATATTAAATATGAACGATTATAACATTAAGATAGAACAATTGTTGGGACCAGAAACTTATCATGAAATACCAAAGGATCCAACAAAAAAGTTTCTTTTAAAAACTAAAGAGCTTATTAAATTATTATCTATTCCTGAAGAAATAAAAAAGAAAGTAACTAACTCTAAAGCTATTTCACCAAAACTGTATGCTTTAGCAAAAATTTATAAACCTAGTATTCCTTTAGGGCCTATTGTTAGTACAACTGGTTCTCCTACATATAACCTTGCAAAACAACTTACATTATTATTACAACCTCATATAGGAAAAACACCCCATTACATTAAAAATTCTGCCGACTTTGTTGAAAAAATGCATAGTTTCAAAATGGAAGAGGGTGATATAATGGTTAGTTTTGATGTTGTTTCACTTTTTACAAAAGTACCTCTAAAAGAAACTATTGAATACATTGATCATCTTTTTCCAAAGGACATAACCATTCTTTTTCAGCACTGTCTTACTACAACTTATTTCCAGTGGAATAGTAAATTTTATGAACAGATTGAAGGTGTAGCAACCTTAGTCCTGTTATAGCTAATTTTTATATGGAAAAATTTGAAACATTAACGTTACAAAATACACCTAAAAAACCTTCAGTTTGGTATAGATATGTAGATGACACATCTGTTATTTGGATACATGGAGAAGAGGCACTGCATGAGTTTTTGGTTTTTATAAATAGTATACATCCTAGTATTCAGTTTACCATGGAAAAAGAAACTAATGGAAGTTTACCATTTCTTGACATATTAATAAATTATCCAACCACCATCCACGTCAAAAAATTAGTGTAATTAAATCTTTGGTAGATCGAGCAAAACGAATTTGTGACCCTGAATTTTTGAAAGATGAATATAAATATTTAAGAAAATCCTTACAAGATCATGGATATTCACTTACAGATATTAATAATGTTATTACACCTTCTAGGCGTAACCTTAAAGAAAAACCAGTTCTTAACGTTGGTACTGCTTTTCTTCCTTTTATAGCTAATGTTTCAAATAGAATTGAAAAATCCTAATTAAATATGGCATTAGGACTATTTTTAAACCTACAAGAAAAATTAAAGAACATTTAAGATCACCTAAAGATGTGTCAAACCCTTTATCATCTTCCGGAGTGTATAAGTTATCTTGTTCATGTGGAAAAGTATACATCGGAACCACAAAACGTAGCTTTGATACAAGACGCAAAGAACATATGAGATTTTGTAGATTAGGTCAACCAGAGAGGTCTGCTGTGGCTGACCATGCCCTGAATAATTTAAATCATGACATTCAATTTGACAATATGGAAATATTGTCAAGACAAACTCATTATTATGTTCGTTTACAACGTGAAGCTATTGAAATATATAAACACCCTAATAATTTTAATAGACAAGAAGAAAATCTCCGTTTAAATAGGTTTTGGCATCCTATAATTAAAAAAAGCATAATGATACGTCTTAATTTTGATTTTAATTTTAGCTTTTGGTATGGCTAGGTTTTTTGCTGTGTTTTTCCTAGACCTTGAAGTAAATGCTTTACCAATTATATGTTAAATTACCACAGCACTATAATTTAACCTAAGTAGTTAAAATTAAACTAAAATTAAAAATTACAAAAAACGTTTTACATTGTGCTTTTCATTGTTAATAACACTTCCAATTATTGATAAAGATATCTTTGTTAGATTTAACTAGGTTATTTTATTTGATGTGATGTTTGGATTTGTGAATGCTTTCATCATTTTCAAATTGAAGTTTTTCACAACTTTACACTTACATCATAACTAGATTAAATTTTGTTAAATGTGTTTTTGGCTGACAAATTTCATTGTTAGCTTTCGTCGTAGAGAGTGTTCTGGTTTGTCATCTTTAAGGCAGTTTAACAATACTTAATTTTTAATGACCTCTAGTCATTCTTTACTAAAATTTGAAATTTAATTTTAGAGTTGGCTTTTTACGTTTCTCAAACTGTTGTATTAGCAGCAGGCTGATGTTTATGTTTCAATTTTTCAACTTTGACAAAATTGTTTACAACATCTTTAACAATTCTTACAAATATTACTACTGACGAAGATAACTGTAAGTGTTATCGAAACGTTTAGATTGTATAATTTAAATACACCATTAAAAATCCCAAAAAAGGTAAGTATTTTATTATGAGTGTTAATGGTGAAAGTTTACATTTTCATATGGTAAAAGATGTTTAGAATGAGTAGTACCCATGGTGTACAACTCTATACCAACAGACCTGCTACAAATAGGCCGTATCTCAGATTACAAAAATAAATTAAAGGAATGGATAAGAAACTCTACCTAAAACGTGCAATTCAATTTTATCATACAAACCGTAATACACTAAATTTATGTTCATTACATACTTACATTTCTATGTATTTTTATGTCAGACAAATAATGCATTAACACATTATAAATGTTCGCATAATTCAATATAATGTAACATAATTATTGTTAACTAACGGACCCAACCGATAAGTTCATATGTAACTTGGTTGGACCAAAACACATGTATTATTATTTAATAAACATTTCAATGATTTCAAACATTATTATTATTATTATTATTATTATTATTATTATTATTTATATAATATTATTTTAGGTACCAACAGATAAGCCTTTTGACTTTGCTGGACCATTTAATGTAAGTGTATTTCTGAAATAAACAAATTATCAAATTATCAAATTATTATTATTATTATTATTATTATTATTATCCATAACGAGACCGATATTCAAGAAAGGTGATCCCATGGACTACCGGAATTACAGACCTATAAGTTTATTGTCAACTCTGGACAAAATATTCGAAATCTACGTCAATGACCATCTTAAGCAGTATCTTACACACAATAAAATAATAAACGAAAACCAGTATGGGTTCCAAAAAGGTAAAGGTACGGAAAAGCTTCTGTCAATAGTGACAGACTACATTAATGAACAGATGGACAAAAATAGATATACCATAGCGATTTTTATAGATTTTATGAAGGCATTTGACACGGTCAACCAAGACATACTACTCAACTGCTTAAAAAAAATTGGAATAACCGGAAAACAAAACAGATGGTTTGAGAGTTATTTAGATCAAAGAGCTTTTATGGTTAAAGTTGGTAAAATATATAGCCAACCAAGAAACAACGAATATGGTGTTCCTCAAGGAAGCAACCTGGGGCCAACGTTATTCTTGATTTATATCAATGACATTTTTACAACGGCACAGAAAGCACAGCTATTTATGTACGCCGATGATGCGGTACTAATGTACTCTCATCGTAGTGCAGAGGAATGTGAGAATACAATACAAGTTGAATTAAATAAATTAGTCAAATGGACCCATGACAGAAAAATCTTTATCAACAATAACAAAACGGTCACAATGGCCTTTACGACTTCACACATGGCTAGAATAATACCAGTGCGAATTAAAGCACATACATGTTCATGTTTATTACAAGACAGTGAATGCGATTGTCCTACAATAAAAAACGCAAATTGTACAATGTACTTAGGATTATACATAGACTCTAGGCTAAAATACGACAAGCACATAAGCTATATATATACAAAAATTAAAAAAGTTATAGGTTGTTTTTACATACTTCAAAAGATAGTGGACACTAAGACCATGATAGTTACATACAAATCCTTAATAGAATCTATCGTTAGATACGGAGTACAGGTATGGGGAAGTGCAGAAGCAATTCATATCAAAAAAATTGAATCTTTAAATATAGGATACTAAAACTAACTTTAAAAATAACAGATTGTGCAAAAACAGTTATTAATAGGT
>JARFJB010001324.1:0-31830 GCA_036346205.1 Vesta saturnalis
GTAAATCGAAATAAATGTAAAACTCAAATAGATATGATTTAAAATGCTGAAGCTCTATTATCGATACTTATATAGAAGCGGGCCGTTTTAGACGCCATTATGACATAGATTATTGTTTTTGTTTTTACAATGTTGCCTATTTTCGTTATGAACGCATAAAAAAGTGGCTGCATAGTTATCCTAATAAAATTGAAATTAAAATTATTTCATTTCTTTTAATTTAAGTTTGCATCTAGATTTCTATTAATCTCTGTCTGTCATGAAGTTTTAAACATCTGCTTGACATAGATAATGCACTTCTTATAAAGAGGTTGCATAATTATCCTACAAAAAATGTTATGAAATTATTTCATTTATATAATTTCCATTTTGTAGGTTGTTAGGTCATGTGGTGTTCCACATCAGATATTTAGTATAGTATTGTTACATTTAAGTCACTGTTGGTCGCTTCTTTTACGAAAGTGTTTTCCTAATTAGTTCATCTGGAATCGAACTTGCCTGCTTAAGAAAACTATGTGTCAATATGAGCGCAAATTCTGGAGACACCTTGTAAAGTTATGGAATTCTGTCGACACACTTTACGTGAGTCAACAAACAGAAAACTGTTTCATACTCTAATGCAAGATTTAGGAGAAAATTTTGTAGTGAAGGATATTTATCGGTCAAGTCAATAAAACACTGCGTTTCAAAGGTTAACAATGTTTACTGTCGAATTCACTTACATTACGAAATATCAATTTAAAATTAAGTACTTATATACAACGACTATGTTAAAAGTTTCAATGCTACATAATAGCAAATGAGTTTAAATTTCTGTATCACGTCGTGGTTTAAAAATTTTCGCAGAGAGATCGGTCGACAGTTCCCAGACGGAATCAATTCGCCTGCTATATAACATTTAACGTTTTATTTCACCTAGAGCAGAATTGTTATGAACGTAGTGTATTACGGAACGTAAAAAAAAAAAGATTTGTTGGATACCGATACAAAACAAGGTATACCACACAATCTCTAACATTAATGGTTTGTACTATTTTGCCACCGCATTCACAATTAGTTGTGTTCAAGACGCAATCTGAAATAGCGGTTTCCAGCGAAAAAACGTTTTTTCTTAATAAATTCATGTTTATGGGTACAACATCCATTATCAGTGTTCGCTTTCACTACTGTGTCCAAATGAACACAGTAGTGAGTATACACTCTATGTTATTTCTTGACTATATTTCTACATTTTACTTCCTTAAGTGTCGGGGCAGTAGACAAATAACACTCCGGTAGTAGGGCAATACCGTTAGTAGGGAATGTTACATCGTCCGGGGCACAATTTGGCTAGTAACCGGTCTGCCCACTATGGTATTACTCAAGAGAACAATACAATGGCCTCGGATCGACCTGGCTACAAGGGACGGTTCAGATTGAAACAGACATTCCCCGTTGCTGACGACTCCGCAAGGAATGAATAACGAGTCGGTACGTGGAATATTAGAGGTATGCATAGTAAATAATTTGAAATTGCGAATGTAATATACGAAACGCAGCTTGATATTCTGTGTACATCGGTAATAAAGCGCAAAGGAAAGGATGCTGTGGAGATGGAGGATGGCAGCCTAGCACTGTGGTCAGGAGTTGAGAATGAAGTGCATTGCGCAAAAGGAGTTGGGGTGATCGTAAGTAAAAGATCGAACAAATATGTTAAACAGTACGAATTGGTATTTCCCTGGGTAATGTGAGTTATAATGAAAGTGGAGTTTCGAAGAATATTTCTTATCGCGTGCTATGTACCGGTAAATGGAGAAAGAGACCAAGAGTGTGAGAATGTCTGGAATGATGTAGAGAACGAGTTGAACGTATGTAAACCAAACGAAAGAGTGATGACATTGGAGATATGAGCGGATGGGTAACACGTAGTTTAAACATAAAATGTGCATACGTATACACGGCAAAGAGGTGAATCTAAAAGTATGAGTGACTTGATAGGGTATGATGTATACAGATTAAGAAACAAAGAAGCGAAGGAGGCGTTGAGAATAAGCAAAGAGGAAGTGATGGCTGCGGCAGGAGAACATGCAGAATGATTTTGGCAAATAAAAAACTTTTCTGGAAATGGCTCAAAAATACAAAAGGTGTAAGTGAATACTTTAATATTGAGGAAGGAGTGGGACAAGGCTGTGTAATGTCACCGTGGTTGCTCAATGTATACATGGATAAATGTGTTAGGCAAGCATGTACCGATACAAATGGTGTAATGGTTGGTGACGTGAATGTATGAGTTCTGGTGTATGCAGATGACACAGCCTTATTAAATCACAATACAGATGAGCAACAAACTGCTCTCAGGAAGCTTGATACAGTCTGTGAGAGCATGTACCCAAAGGTGAACGTGAACAAAATTAAAATTGTGGTGTTCAATCGGAAAGGTGGAAAGGAGAGCAGAGTATTTACTCTGCAAGATGAAATTGTCGAACAAGTGGACAAGTTGGTATATCTGGGTAGAATGGTTACTACATATGGTACCATGGATGGTGAGATTGGACGAAGGGTCAATGTTGGAAGGAAAGTGATTAGAATTATGTGGACGATAGTGAGAAACGAAAACATGAGCTTTGCTGCGAAACGAACAATCCATAATGGCGTGTTTGTCCCGTCAGTACTGTATGGAAGTGAGACATGAGTATGTCAAAACAAGCACGAAAGAAAAATAAATGCCGTGGGTGTGAAATTCCAGAGAAGCGCATGTGGTAAAACGAGAAGGCATAAGATAAAGAATTAGTGCGTAATGACGGAGTGTGGCGAGGAAAACACGATGACGGATAAATATAAGAGTAGTGTATTACGTTGGTTTGATCGCATTGAGAGAATGAACAACGCAAGACTAACGAAGCAAATGTATGTGGGTGAGGTTAGAGGTAAGGCCGGGCCTGCTAGGCTGCGTAAAACTTGGCTGAATGTAGTAGAATATGTGATAAAAGAAAGAAAGATAAACAGCTTTAAAAATAAAAGGACATGTCAGAGACATTTATGAACCTTGCTAAGCTAGGGAGGTATGCAGTGATAGGAAAGCATGGAAAAAGATTGTAAACGAAAAATAAATAAGAGGTGGGGATTGTTTTGTCCACCCCGTAAGAGGTGAAGGTTATGTTATGTTATACTTTGGTTTTCGTATACTGTCCCATTTACATATAACCTTCATAGTATGAGCTTAGTCAACTCTTATAAACGTAGGTTCTTAACAGTTAATTTGGCAAAGCATTGTTTCATATAAGTTCTTAACGTCATGTGAAGGTCCAAGCTATAGAGTTTAACGAAGCGAAAGAATAGGTCGCACAGTGTCGTTTGTGGTATCAAAGCAACTGATTTGATGCAGCAATTTTACTAAATAGGTTTGGAATTAGCATGACGTGATTCTGATAGCATCTGACATGCTGGTATTTGACCGTGTTCTTTATTAAGGTGGTACAAAAAACATTCGATAGTTTATCTGAAAGACTTCTCAACTTCTTAACAACGGTTCCAGTGGCATCAATTGCAATAGGGACCTTTCTCCTTCAATTTTACTATATAAATTGTACATATGCAACTGTTCAGGAGACCACTAGTGTATAAAACGTTTGTCTAATCCTGTCGTTTGAATAATAACTGTGGCTACACTTGTATTACTCATTCTGAATATCGCATTGTCGGCAAACCTACTCTACACGTGGTTTTATAAATCAATTACCTGGATTCACGGCTAATATACCTAACTTCCAAAACCCAGATTTCTTTCAATATACAGGTGTACCATACGGTTACTCGCAATATCAGCCAGCAAATTCAGCCTTTCAAAACCAACTCACTAATCAAGTCAACAACCCGTAAACTCATACATTACACATCTAATTCTTCAAAATACTGTACCTACCTCTCAAAATGCTAATGGAATTTGTAACGCAAAGAGCGACGATGAAATAAATGATAGTTCTCCGGAAACAATTGCACATGAGTGGCAATCGGCAGGAAAAAGTAACATCAGCCATAAACTAACAAATGACCATTCTTTGGCCCAAACAAGTCTTTACAGTCGATATGAACCTCTTGAAACAGTCGCTGCAAATACTACAACTAGTCAGAATGTCACTGTGGAACCAGCAACATTTAAACCACTACCGATATTTATATACGGAGTTAAAAATTGTCAGAGTATGATTAATAATATTGTGAAAATGACGGAAGATGAAACATACCATACAAAAGCTTTAGCTAATGACACAGTGTAAATCAATCCTCAAAGAACTGATACCTTCAGAAAGCAAGAAATAACACCTACGAGAGGAAAATATTATTCATCTAGCGTGACCAAGCGAAAGAAGGTCGTGCTTACAGCATTGTAACTGGAAACTTACATCACACTATCCCAGCTGAAGAAATCACAGAGGAGCTTGCAAAAGTAGTACATACAGTGCGAAACATAATGAACATTAAACACAGAATAACTAAAAAAACATATTCCTTGTTTTTTCAACGACCTTGAACCTAATGCAAATAACAAAACAATATTTGGCTTTAAATACATCTATGACGCCAAAATAACCATAGAAGCACCAAGAAAAAGACATGACGTAATCCAACGCATGCGATGCCAAGATTATGGATACCCTGAAACATACTATAATAGATCATACAACTGTGCAAAATGTGCCCTATGTGCAGGTAATAACCCCGCAAACTACCAGAAGCTCCCCGCTAAACCTACAGTAATTAATAACCGCCTACCGCAGACAGCCAATACACACACGCCCCAAAGTGCAAATCAAACTTACGGCCTAGCTTACAAAATAACAACATGATACCTGCTGAACCTACAACCAACATAGAAAATCCACTCGCTTCATTCTAAACGAATTCAAAAGCATGTTTGCGCAGTTGTTTAGACAAGTCGCATAATCATAAATGTGCTTACTACTGCCATCGGCAAACTAAACCCATAATGGCTAAAACACTCAGAATCGACAACATGTGATGCCAATGGGCTTCTCAATTATATACAAGTGGTAATAAAATTCCTTCATAATATCGTCGTTCAGATCACCCACATGTCATTCTACGTATGTATGTGTACCACAGCCGTGAATAAACATTCACACCCAAGGTTAGCCACGAGATTATTGATTGGAAGAAATGCGCATTAAAAATGCAGTCGAACTTGATGCCAATATTTCGGTACCCTTATTCACCCGTCCACGCATTAGTGAAAAAAGATGCTAGATGCAGATGGCAGAGATCACGTAACGTGCAAGATCTACACTGTTACAGAAGACTATCCAAACAATTTACCTTAGCACTCAATAAATATCTTAACTCAGCCTTTGAAGCATACATCCAGAATCTATCGACGACCACAGCCTATGGAAGCTACTAAAAATTTAAAAAACCCACACCACCAAAATCACCAATAAGGAAACCTAATAGTGAGTGGCCCCATTCTGACCAGGAAAACGCCGACTCCTTTGCAACTCCCTTATACCAAGTTTTCCAACCGGTAGAACCAATACCAAGCATCCCAAATTATGACTTCCTTGACACACGCTGGCAAATGGCGCCAGCAGCAAAAGAGATCCTTTACCCTGTCGGAAGTTGAGAAAGAAATAGCCAATCTAACTCAACACAAGACTCTGGGTTATAATCTAATAACCTAGAAAATGCTAAAAATGCTACCCCGGAAAGCAACAACAACCCTATATAACAGTATAATGTTTTTGGGCAGTTCTTGAAAAGATGAGTTTAAGATTCCAATTCTATACTTTGTTTATTTTCTGTGCTAAATTTTTTGTACGTAAGACCTACTCGATTTTTATAGTTTAAGCAGAAAATCTTCTCGAAATTTAGTTATTTTACGATAGAAACCTGGATTTTTACATTGGACTATACACCTTATGTTGATCGAAAGCTTGTCAAAAAGCTATTAACTAGTATAATAATAAATAGGGGCGCCACTTGAAAAAAATGAGTTATTTCTAATGTCATGCCATGTTTAAAAAATCGCATTACGCACATGCGACTGAGAAGGTTGTTGAGTAACCGCTTATAATATGCGGCAGACATTCAAGAATCAAACAGCGTTACTTCGTTTGACTTATCTACAAGGATTTGGAAGGTACTCATCTTTGAAGAGACCCTGAATTTCGAAATTCTGCCAAAAAAGCGCCACAAACCAAAATTGATGGTAAATAGGTAAAAACGTCCTACATAAAAGCGATACGTAATTTAACATAGAATCCAAAAATAAAACTAACTGCGTAGATTCCATTTAAAAACATAACGACGTTGGGACGTCCTTGTATAGCTATAATCGAAAAAGAGAATATATATATATATATATATATATATATATATATATATATATATATATATATATATATATATATATATATATACTTTCAAAGAGAACTTTATTTTAATATTGCATAATTTTAATGCAATAATTATCGGCATTCAGTTTTATCTATTGACTTTTTCTTAAAACACTTCCTTTTGGTATTGTCAAATAACAGTGATCAATCTCAAGGGTATACCACGTGATCAAAATATTTAGGTTGGTACCACTGATAGGTTGGTAAGAAGCTGTATTGCTCTAGGTACTCGAGCATGGTTTGAATAAAAACTACGATCAGTTTCAAATCTGTATGAAGGTCATTAACTTATACATATTATAAAATATTATCTTAATTTAAATAATGACTATTTTGTATTTGATTAGACTGCATCCTATAAAATACAACAAAATAAATAAAATATTATTTAATGATTGGATTACATCATTACAAAATAATGAATATTAAGTATTTAAATGTTATAATTTCTTTACAATTAAATAAAATTTACAGTACATGTTTATGGAATGACAATGTCTTTACAAATTTTTTAACTCCTTAGGTAACATTAGTTATCACACTTTGCTTTACAGCACATATGTTCAAAATGATCGCCATTAAATTGTAAATATAAGTTCAACCTACGTTGCATATTCGCAAATACATTTTGTAACATTTCGGCATTAAGAACATGCATAAGTGAAAAACGAAGGTATAATATGACATAAACTGACGTAAACTAAAGCCACACTAAAATCAAAAGCAGCCAACTGCAAAACACAACAATATTAACAACTAGGGATTTTGTAATACCACTACAGTACACTTGATATTGATCACGTTGCATAAGTATCGGCCTTCAATTTTTAATTTAATAAAACATTCTTTCTTGCTTATTTTTGTGTTTAATTAATTTGGTTTATATTGAAAAATCGATAACAATATTCCATACTTCAATTGAAATATCAATTTAACAATTCATATTATTACATTAACCTCACTTATTTTTAATATAGTTTAGATTTTTGCGAATAGGTTTTGTTTTCATACAAATTAGTTATGAAACAGTTACCAATCTTAAATTTTTATTACATTTAAGGAACAAAAGTGACTTGCTTTAACCTTCAAGATTAGTAAGAGACCCTTAAGAAAATTTCCAAATGTAGTATCATTTTTCTGAACCACAAATTTTGATTGGACCTACTACAATACAAACAAACCTGATCTTAATTCTGATTGGTTGAACATTTTCTGAAATTTACAATTTATTAATTTTACTAATATCTTTGTTATACTAGGATACATCTATTACCAGCATTGAATTCTACATCAAATTTCCTTTAAAATGAATGAATTATACATTTTCACATACAGATTTACTTATATCTGACTTATTCTAATAGTTACAGGAAAACTATGGTCATATTCGGATTCTCTGATACGAAAACATATTGTTACACTAACTGTAATTTCAACACAGTCAATAAAGAATACTATCTCACAGCCGGAGTTCAAAATGTCGATAACCTATCTTCTCAACACATTTAGTTAATTTGCACCAACAATGTTAATTTATGTGGCTATACTTCCCTTTAACACAACCGTAAGTTAGTTTTACACTAATTGTTCAGTATTGTTCTTTACAGTTTCATAAATTATATGAATCTTTTTAACATTGTCATTATCGTTAACTTTAATCATACAATTTCTTTCTCGACATATTATCTAATACATACTGTTTTCTTTTATTTTAAAATTGAAACAGATTATGCTACTAGAACAGGCCTTACCTTTTCCAAATGGATATGATAAACAATATAATAGAAAATATATCATTTATATCTTCCGAATATGATCAGAAACTATTAATGATTTCTCAGTACAGCCTTGATTAAAATGCAATAATTATAAAAAATTTAGCTTACAACGTGCCGTAATTATTATGTTATTATGATTTTATTAACTTGATCTTACATATATATTTATCCAGTTTCATCACACTAACTCTAATTGTATTATAATCTTTATTATGACCACCATATTAACACTCAAACATATCATCTCTATATATGTATATATATATATATATATATATATATATATATATATATATATATATATATATATATATTGTTTACAGATTACATTTAATAGGGCTATCAAATATTTTTTTCATTTCCGGTTAAACCGGAAACGAACACAACTATTGTTTTTAAATGACACCTGTATATTTTTTAGACTATTTGACTCCTCATTATTTTTTCTTTCTGTAAATATAAAATTTTATGGGTATTATATCAGAAAATTTTGTTGTAATCACAAAAACTATTTGAAGGCGTACAGACCACTATTTAAAAACAAAATAGCTATTGCCATGGAAAACCGAAACAACTGATTTTATTATTAGTATTTCTTAGAATAGTAAGAAATCTGAAACGGATACATAAACAAAATACAAATTCAACAAGTAATAAGCACGTATTTTTTAATTACAAAGATGGTATGCAGGAAAATTATTTTATAAATTGTTCAAAATTACCACCATTTTGTGCAACACATGCATCTAGCCGCTTTAGAAGTTCATGATGTGTTGTTCTATGTATCACATCGGTGTTAACTACAAGCCAACCATTTGTTTTAAATCCTCCACGTTTTGTGGCGGATCTGCATAGACTAGTGTCTTAAGATAGCCCCATAGAAATAGTCCAGAGGTGTAATATCAGGCGATCTTGGTGGCACTTCCTTCTGGTCCATGGGTGGCAATTAAACGCCCATTAAAGGTTTCGTTTAGATATTGACTAACAATGTTACTAGTAGAGCTGGCGCTCCGTCCAACTGAAAGTACATACTTCGTCGCAATGCTAGTGGAAAATCTTCTAACATGGTCAAAGCTCAGTATTTAAAAATGAAATCTTCTTTCAGTGGAGTTGCGTCATAAAAAGGTCCAATAATCTGTCTCCTATTAAACGGTTTGATGGCTTGTATTTAATGTCCAATGTGGGTTTCGTCCGACCAGAAACGATTATTTGTTTGTTATAACACCATTATTGGTGAATTTTGCTTCGTATCCACAAAATTCTATCTAAAATATCGTCATCTTCCAGTTGTTCCACTAACCACGCAATAAACGTTAATCGGCGTTCGGGATCTGCTGGACGTTGCGTTGCACTAAATTTGGTTTATAGGTACAGCTTTTTTAATGTCCTCTGAACATATCCAAATGATGTTTACTTCCTGAGCTGCATGCCTAATAGACGAACGTGGATGTAGTCGAACATACGCTAAACTCTGAAATTCTCGTTCTTCGTTTATCGGGTTATTTCTCTGGGATTCTCTACTTTTCTTCCAAAATGCCGCATGTGTGTGTTGTGTGTGTGTGTGTGTGTGTGTGTGTGTGTGTGTGTGTGTGTGTGTGTGTGTGTGTGTGTGTGTGTGTGTGTGTGTGTGTGTGTGTGTGTGTGTGTGTGTGTGTGTGTGTGTATGTGTGTGTGTGTGTGTGTGTGTGTGTGTGTGTGTGTGTGTGTGTGTGTGTGTGTGTGTGTGTGTGTGTGTGTGTGTGTGTGTGTGTTTGTGTGTGTGTGTGTGTGTGTGTGTGTGTGTGTGTGTGTGTGTGTGTGTGTGTGTGTTGTGTGTGTGTGTGTGTGTGTGTGTGTGTGTGTGTGTGTGTGTGTGTGTGTGTGTGTGTGTGTGTTGTGTGTGTGTGTGTGTGTGTGTGTGTGTGTGTGTGTGTGTGTGTGTGTGTGTGTGTGTGTGTGTGTGTGTGTGTGTGTGTGTGTGTGTGTGTGTGTGTGTGTGTGTGTGTTTTTTGTGTGTGTGTGTGTGTGTGTGTGTGTGTGTGTGTGTGTGTGTGTGTGTGTGTGTGTGTGTGTGTGTGTGTGTGTGTGTGTGTGTGTGTGTGTGTGTGTGTGTTGTGTGTGTGTGTGTGTGTGTGTGTGTGTGTGTGTGTGTGTGTGTGTGTGTGTGTTTTGTGTGTGTGTGTGTGTGTGTGTGTGTGTGTGTGTTGTGTGTGTGTGTTTGTGTGTGTGTGTGTGTGTGTGTGTGTGTGTGTGTGTGTGTGTGTGTGTGTGTTTGTGTGTGTGTGTGTGTGTTTTTTTGTGTGTGTGTGTGTGTGTGTGTTTTGTGTGTGTGTGTGTGTGTGTTGCGTGTGTGTGTGTGTGTGTGTGTTGCGTGTGTGTGTGTTTTGTGTTGTTGTGTGTGTGTGTGTGTTGTGTTGTGTGTTTGTGTGTGTTGTGTTTTTTGCTGCGTCTCGTGCGTGCGTCTTTGTGTTGTTTCTTTTTTGTTGTGTGTTGTGTTTTGTGTGCGCGTGTGTGCTTGGTTTGCGTGCGTTTTTTTTTTGTGTTTTGTGTGTGTGTGTGTGTGTGTGTGTGTTGTTTGCGTGCGTGCGTGCTTGCGTGCGTGCGTGCGTTTAATCGTGCGTGCGTGCTGCGTGCGCGTGTGCTTTGCTGCGTGCATTTGTGCCTGCGTGTTGTTGTTTGTGTTGTGTTTTGTGTGTTTGTGTGTGTGTGTATACTAAATGCTTAAAATATTAGAATCTAGCAATCCACCTTAGTAGAATTGATAGTTTAAATACATGTCAAGTTATTATCGTCTTAGACTATTAAATATCTTAATAACAGTATTTACATGACATTTGGTACATAGAACTTTCTGTGACGATAAATCTAGATTTGATTACAATTTTGATGTATCTTCCGTGGACGCCACCAGCAGTTTTGTCTACATTGTTCATAACTTTTTCTGCTTCGTGTATCTAATTTCTAGTCTGAATTTGTTTTTCAAGAAAAGTTTTCTTAATTAAAAAATAAAGAATTTTTGGTTTATTTTCGTTCAGTTAAATATTACTCTCTACGAAATGGGTGTATTTTAATTAAACCAATTACGCTAATTAAATATAAAATAAAAGTTCTAGCCGTATTAGAATACAATGGAAGTTTTAACAAAATATGAAAATTTAAATGATTAGATAGTAAATGGCGCTTTAAGTTTAGTTAATATTGTTGAAAGCTTTATATAATCGATGAATTCTCTATTCACGTGAAAAGATTCAGTAAATTTATTATTTATTCAGTTTGATTTCTGATTTTATTCTGAGCACGAACTCTAAGCGTAACTGATAAAACTCTAAAATGAGATTTTTTGCAGAAAGGAAAATAATTACATTTTAAATTTCTGTTTGTCTACATTTGTTCCTTCTTTACTATTTTTGGTAAATCTTGAATGAATAAAATTAATCTAAATATGATACAATTAATCAAATCGACAGTAAACTAAATTCAAATAAAATGTGTTGTTGACATAATTATAATTAAGTTTGAATTCTCAGGAAATTGAATTACTTTTTTATCTTTCATAATAAATATTTTTTATTGATTCTTTTTAATTCTCGTTCATTTGTATTTTTACAAATCAATTGTTTAAAATGGCTAAACCTGTTTGGCAAATTAAAATGTTATTTTAAAATCATCATCCACCAACAATAAGGCCAAAACTTTCTTAATGGTAGTTTCTGATATTTGTTATCGTTTCAACAAAAATCTTTTATGATTTATTTTAATTACAAATTCTCGTCTTTTCGTGTCAACCCTGTGTTTTATAAATTTTACAAATTTACACCTTCTGGCAACTTTAACAAAAATGTCAAAAAAAACATAAAAACGTGTAAAATTAATTTGATTTAATTTTTTAGATGAATTTAAAAAGTTTTTTTTTTTTTGTTTGGAATCATAAATCCCAATTTGCGCACTTTTGTGCATTAAACGCCTCAAAAAATCATTTCAAAAATTTGTTGTATTTTGAAGAATCCTACCTTAACCCTCCAAAATCTTCATCGGTACCTATCTAATTTCCTGATTCTATTCATTAATTTCATCAAATACCTTGAACTCAAAATATTTATTAACTATAAGGACCATCATTTTTTATTAACTGTATTCTATTTGTCTTGAAAACTGTAATACTTTAATATTTTTACAAATTGTAAAATTTATCATTTATTTTAAAAGCAGGACTTTCGTTTTTGTATCCCCTTTAGCCATGATTAACCATTAATAAGGTTAATGTAAGCAAACGTAATTATGCAAAATATTCTATTTCTTCATCAAATTTAATATTTTGGGTCCTTAAAAGTTCCATTAAACGTTGAAATACAACCATTGGGCAAGACGAAAAAACGCCATTTTTTTAAACCACGCAAAAAAATAAAACATTTGGGGCAACCAAATTGACTCGCATCGCCGGGGAAATCAAAATTTAACACTTTTTTTTAATTTTTTTTAGCTTTTTCCCACGCCAAAACCACCAAATAAACCACACACGCACCTTTTTGCTTCTTAAAATTTTTAATTTTTTAAAGATAACAACGATCAATTTTTATCATATTTTCATGTATGAAAATGTAAAGTTTCCTTCCATTATTTTAGAACTTGCAAACGATTTTGGGGATAGCTGTGTTGCCTTCAATCTAACATGTAATGGGTTCAATGTGTTTTTTTTAATTTTTTCTAAAGACATCTGTAAAATTACAAGTAATATCCAATTGATCTACAATTTAAAATAATAAAGTAATTTTTTTAAATCAAAAAGCCCTTAAAAATCTAATTAATAAAAATACTACTTACTATTTTTCTGTTTTTAAAACATTTGCAATCAGTAAAGCTCTGGAAAAACCCAAACTTTTTTTGAATTTAAAAACAATAAAAAAAGGGGATTTTGCTCCTTTCAATCAATGTTCACTACAGACCGGTTTTACAAAACATTGTTTAAAATCTGAGTACTAACCAATTTTACACAGTCCTTTAAAAATCAAATATTGGACAACTCAGGGATTAAAATGGAACACCCAAAAATAAATGTCGGCCAAACCCAATAATAGTTAATAGCATTTAAATTAAACCTGCATTTGGAAAATAATCCCTTGAAATATTTCAGTTAGTCAAGATAACGTGGGGGAATTATGGAATAATCGAGACATTTAAATCGATTTTTTTTACTTTTTTAGTAATCGAGATATTTTAATTATCGACTAATATTAGTAGTTTGAAAATTTCTAAACTAAGGATCAGAAAAAAGCCACTAAAAAGTAAAATTGAAACGAACTTTTCCTCTTTCAAAATTTTGCAGTAAACATAATTGAAATTGTTTCTTTGAAAACAAACTTAAAATATTAGCGTCAGGTGCTAGACCCATTAATAGAAATAATCTCATTAAATTGCTATTTCAATTTGGATAACAAATGTAATTATCAAACGAACAAAATAATTAACTTATTGCCAATGCCCTCAGAACAATAACCTATTGAAAATTTTAAACTGAAAGATTTATTGCATTCTACCTTAATGGGTTTCTGTAGATAAATAAATATGCAAGAATACATAATTTAATATAATTCCATTAAATCTCCAAAATGGGAAGAAGAAAAAAACGGCGAAAACTTCACGAATGTATAGAATAAACGTAATTTTCATTTTCATTATAAAAAATTTAAATTGAAAAACATGCAATAAAATGCACAATGAGTGGAGTATGCAAAATATCAATCATTATAATATGCAAAACATGCAAAATAAAGTTGGTGTCAACCAATTTAATTTATGCGATTCGTGTTAAACATTTTTGAAGGCTTATTTATATTATAGAATATGCATTTTGCATATCATCTGAGCTCTAGTCATAAGTTGTCTAGTATCTGTAACACGTTTCCAACAAATTCACTATTAACAGCAGGAATGAATTACAAAATGTGAACAAACATTTAAATGTAGGTAGCATGTTTTACCGTTAATTATAACTTTATCGCATTTTGCATAAAAATTATTACAAATACATCACATTTTTTTCTTAACTTCTTGTTCACCAGTTCGCCTTTAGCATTCTTGTAATGGTTAAAGGAATTTTTTTTTTCTAACATTTCAATAATTGGTTTAATGAATACTCATTCTTTATCTTGTAACGAACCGTACGTCATTACTACTAAATTTTTAATTAATTAATTGTTTAACAATCAGCCCTCGTAAAAGAAATAATGCAAGATTTCTTAGTATTCAAACACCTGCAATTGATCTAATATTTCTTAGTATTCCGTATTACTCAGTACCTAACTTAATATTTCTCATTATTTCGTTTGATTGCACAACAAAATTAATTTGTTTCCACTCCAACGTAGATTTCATAAAACATCGAAAGTTTTATACGTCAGAGTAATCTCCGCCAATTACAAATAGGATTCCCCAAACAGAAGCCACCACCGCCTACCGAGAGTCCTCTATAAAAACCGCGCCGCGCACCTTAAATATCTATCTATTATAAGATCTCTATCTATCGGTATTTAAAAACGCCCCGTAAACCATCCCGCCGCCGAGAATAGTTAGTTGGTTTACCAGCTCCTGTATTAGTTAGTCCGTTGACTAACTCCGGTTTCAGAAACCTGCACGTGACGGTTGCGTTAAAGTAAATCGCCGCAGACCTAGTGATAGCCACCGCGAGTTTAGCTCCCTGTATTTGCAAACGCGCACCGCGAATCTTTTTAAATAGCTATCCTCGATCTTTGTGATTAACGACACGTAAGTCTGTAGACTAATTCAGTACTCACAAACACCAGCACACACCAACCCCAGACCGCTACGGGCAAAAGCCACGGGTAGTCGGGGAATACAAACACACAATAACCCCCAGACAGCACGGGCAAAAGCCACGGGTAGTCGGAGTCTACACGCTAACACCAAAACCCCAGAGCGACGGGCTGGGTCCCGGGCAGTCGGAGTAAAAACACACACCAAAAACCGACCCACGGGCAAAAGCAACGAGGTAGTCGGAGATCACACCCACCCGCTAACATATACCTGACGACGAGAGCTAAGTAGGACTGTATAGACCTGCAGCTTTTATCATTTACTATCACTTACATTCTAAACACCTGAATTCACCAGCTCGCTGGCAAAGACCGAAGTGCCTGTAATCACAAACGAATTAAACGTAGAGTATCCGTCAAAGACCTGTAGAGAAACCGTACATCGATACCACGCGCTTAGTAAACGAATTTCAAGAAAGCAATCAATTAATTGTTTTCCACCAGCTTATTCCGCAAGTATAAAACCGCCTTTAATAAATACGGTTTTGTACGTATACAAGTAGGTAACGTTCGTTGTATCTACGTGAGATTTCCTTCGTTTGCATAAAGAAATCATCACCATAAAATTACATCCCCGAAGATAACGTGCGATATTAATTATACAACCAAACTGTATAATCCGCCCAGTCTAAATTTAATGCAAGAATAAACCTCTGAAGAAGTCATATTTTCGAACATAATACATCGCGAAAGTAAATTGCTTCACGAAGCATACGCGCCTATCCGTCTTCCAGAAAGTACTAAAGGTAAAGAGCCGCACGCAATTAGACCGGTACAACCGTCATGCGTACCACCGTGAACTCGGGATATCGATTTTCACTAGTGACCTAGATTCGCGCAACCCCCGTTTTAATAACCAGTAGTTTATTTATAAATTCTTTTCTGCTGTAAACAGGGCCGTATCCAGCATAAATAATTAATTAAACACAACGTTATTAATCATTTAAATATTACGGTCATTGTGTAACTAGGTGTATTAAAATCTATTTTCCAGAACGACTTCGACAACAATAAGCTGTCGCATCGAGCGAGTGGAAGGAAGGACGCCCACGCCGCCGTCTCAATCAGAACGTCAAGTTGTTTTTTATTGTCACAGTTTATGTTAGTTGATTTAGAATAAGTGTGAATATATATTAGATTTGGATAATATAGGAAAATATATTTTTAAACCATTTTATTTTAATTATTTTATGTGGACAGTGTAAGCTAAGATTAAAGATTCCGACGAACCCACCCCTCTTTAGTTTAAATATAAAGACCGATTGCAGTTTAGCCGCGGCAAATATAAAAATTGTAAGAAAGGACCTTACAATCTAGTAACAGTAGCTGTCCATTCATCAGTTTTGGTATCATAGTGGACTCCATAGTATTATAGTATTTAACCCCAATTGGTGTTTGTTTAAGGTTAGGATGGTATTAATATTTATTCTCAGATGTTTTAGAAAGATTATTTACAAATTAACAATGATATACTTAACGACAAGAGTATGGTGTTCTAGTTTTACCTTGTTACTTCTATTTATAATAGTGAAAAGTGTGTTGATAAGAATGCATGACTTTATAATTCCTTTAGTACATTGGTCTATTTATATTGTAATAATTGTTATTCCATATTTGCATACTAAGTAATTTAACTAGTTTAACTTTTAAATGTGTTTTACTTATTCTATTGAAATGGAATGAAATTGAATGTTTCGTAATTGCATCACACCTTCCCTTTTAGGAGAATGATCCTTGCTATGGCCACTTGGAGGGCATTCTCAAATAAAGGAAAATATTTGATTTGAATTAAGAAGATTACGTAGTTAAATACATAAAATAATTACAAGTACATGTCTAAGGTATAAAATAACTAACTAACTCAAGTATCCATCCCTTCTTAAGGAGAATAGGACATTATTAAGGTACATTATCTATCTCTACTCACACTCTTAAAACTATACTTATGTTCTAACATGCTACTTTGACATATATTTTCGTATTCGATTTTTGTGTACTGTCAACTGTCTTCCGTCTACATTTTTAATTGTACAATTCGGTTCTTGAACACTAACCACTGAATACGGACCCTGGTACCAGGATCAAATTGTGTCGTTCCTCATTGGTTAGTATAACAAGATCACCTGGTTTCAAATTTTCTCGACAAGCATTGGTATTATGAGCAGTCGCACGGTCTATTTTAGCCTTTTCTAAGTGCTCTTTCGCTCGCTTATGAGCGTATTGCAACCTATACCGTAATTCCTTATCATAAGCGTCTATATTATAAAGAGGGTCTACCGTGATCCGCTTGTGACTCTGGGATAATGGCATTTCTGCCAAATACCAGCTCGAATGGAGTATAATTATGGTAGTACTCGGTGTTGTGTTATAACAAAATGCATAATATTGTGTCCAAGTGAACCAATCTGATTTTGAATCATTTACATACATACGTAAAGTATTCTTTCAGAACATGATATGCGGTGGATATGCGATGTTCGATCGAGAATAGTTTAATTACATTGTCGAATACCTGATTCTTATATTCTGTGCCCATGTCTGTTCGAACTTCTTTCATAGGTCCATAAATAAGAATGAAATTCTTTACTAAATAGTTTGCTACCGTTACTGCCTCTTTATTAGGGATTGGTATTATCACTATGTATTTTGTTAATTCACACTGTATTGTTATAGCGTATTGATTCCCATCATTTGATGTTGGTAGTTTCCCAATCTATCAATATCGATATCGAATGGCTTTTGAGGAGTCGGTGTTATAGTCATTGGTTCTGGTTGTTTTAATTTGATTTTATTAATTTGGCATTTATGACATTTTTTAACAAAAAACGCTACGTCACGAGACATTTGTTTCCAAAAATAACAGGACTTTAGTTTTTTCAGTAACCGTTTTTGACCGCAATGACCTCCTAGTAGTGGATTATCGTGAAATTGTTCTATAAGTTTCAATTTCTCATTTTTATTTGTTATAAGTTTTCTTTTATTACATAAAACAATAGTTGTTTTTTTTAGGCACTTTTCTCCTACATCCTTAAATGTATTAATAGAGTATTTTTAAATATATTATCACTTAGGTTTATTTTAACTTTTTAAATTTACAATCACCATCCATACTGTCTAGCTTAAATAATAATTGCTCTAGTGCAGAATCATTATCGTTAGTAATTGAATTTCGTTTTGTGCGCATAATTTTCTTTTACTCATGATTGTCATTTTTAATGATGCATTTAACTTAAATTTACTAATGGCAATTTAAGTGTCTCGGAATTGTCTATAACTTCGTAAACTTTAGGTTTTATATAAACGTCATTTTATTGTTTTTATTCGAATTACCCTTACTTTGCGTTAGTTGATTCGCTGAGGTAGTTGTGTTTGGTTTTGCATTTGACCTAGTTATAGCAGTATTTGTGTCGCATTGTTGTGCATATTTTTTTCGTCTATACTAATCCTAGACAATGCGTCAGCGCAAACATTGTCTTGATCTTTAACATATTGGTTTCATTGTACTCTTCAAGTTCAAGACGAACTCCGTTAATTTAAGTTGGGTCTTTCATTGAAAATAAATAAATTAAAGGACGATGATCAGTTTTATGAGAAATTTTGTTCCATAAATGTAGCAACGAAAATATTTGATTGCCCAATGTATTGCGAGTAGTTCTTTTAAAATTATGGCTTTATTAATTTCGCTTTTTGTGAATAGCGTGAAGCGTATGCTATTGGAAGTTCGTGTCCGTTAAAATTTTGAGAGAAACAGCCCCGCAAGCAGTTTGTGAAGGGTCTGTTGTAATTATAAATGGTTTAGAAAAATCTGGATACTGAAGAATTGGAGGGATAATAAGGAATTTTTAGTAAATTGAAAGAACTTTGGCATTCATCTGTCCATATAAATGTTGCATGTTTTCTCGTTAATTTGTTTAATGGCAATGTTATTTTTGCGAATTGTGGTATAAATCTGCGAAAATAATTTGTAAACGCAACTAGTCTTTTTACTTCGTCCGCGTTTTTCGGGATTGGATATTGTTTAATAATTTGAAATTTTGAATCATCTGGGAGAATCCCTTGATCTGTAATTTTGTGACCTAAATACGTAACTTCGTTTCTGAAAAATTTACATTTTTCCGGATTTAATTTAAATTAAATTTTCTACACGTTTCAAATACTTTCTGTAAATTTGATAAATGATGTTTTACAGAGCAACCAATAATGATTAAATCGTCCATATATAAAAATGCTTTTTCATGAGTGATTCCTACAAATTCAATTGACATCATTCTTTGAAAACTATTGGGACTCACTGAAAGTCCGAAGGGTAATCTAGTAAATCGGAAGGATCCAGCGTCTACACTAAAAGACGTCATATCGCGTAAATTTTCTTCCAGCGGTATTTGATGAAAACCTGATATTAAGTCAATTGCAGAGAACCATTTGGCTCGACCTAACTGATCTAAAATGTCGTCTATACGAGGTAATGGAAATTTGTTGGCATTAATTTTTATTTAGTTGTCTGTAGTCGATTACTAAACGCCATTTTTAATTCCATTTTCTGATTTTTGGGAACTAGTAAGATTGGACTGTTGTACTGAGACCTAGAGGGTTCTATTATTTCATGTTCCAGCATTTTATTTATTTGTTGATTTATTTCCTGTTTATGCGAATGTGGACTTCGATAATTTTTTATGTACACCGGTTTCTTATCTACTAATTTTAATTCTTGTTTATAGAAATTGTTGATTGATATTTTATCCGATTTTAATGCGAAAATATCTGCAAATTTTGACAAATTTTAACTACTTTATCTTTAACGAGAATTGGAAGTGTCTAGGTTTAATTGTTTAGCTAATTTATTTGACCTATCATCTTGATCGTTGGTAATATGATATACATGGAAATCATCTAGACTGAGTGTCTCAATGTGAATATTTCTTAATGTGATTGTATCGGAATTTGTGTTAATAATTTTTACAAGAGGAGAATTACTTGATACAATTGTACGTGCTACAAAAACTCCTGGATATAATTCTTTGTTTACCACTACAGCGTCTTCTTTCAGCTCTTCGAATTTTTGGTAATATCGTATAACTTCAGAACGTGCTGGCACTATCATTACATTATTTGCCTCTGGACTACTATAAATGGGGACAACATGTTGATTATGTAGAATTTTCATTGTCATAGTCCAGTTTGAATAATTTAATGTGCATTTGTATTTAGAAATGAAGTCTCTACCTAAAATTGCATCTGTTGGTATAGAAAAATTTTCGTCTACAATATGGAAAGTATGTGAAATTTTGTAATTGTCAACAAAAATATCTGTTTCAGTAATACCTAATGATTGGATGATGCCTTCAGTAACGCCTTTGATATTGCTAACATTAGAGGTGTTAATTATTTGATTGTTATTAATTTTTGTACATTTAAAATTGAAATATCCGCTCCTGTATCTAAAAGAAATGTACATTGTGAACCAGTCATTTTGTTGAAAGTGTTACGAAATTAGTGAAAGATAATTGGCAATTAAAATATTTACGCAGCGTCCCCAGTTGTTCCTCTGACTGCTCGTTTCCGATTCTAATGCTAATGGTCTTACGGTTCGCGTAAAATTTCGGTCGTTATGCCTATTATTTCTAAAATAATTGTTAAATCTAAAATTTCCCACGACTTTGTTGCGTATGTGGTGATCTAATATGAGGTTGGTAATTATTGTTTCTGCCTCGGTTGTTATTCCACCTATTTAACGGCCTATGTCCGCGATTTGAGTTATTTGGCCTACAGAAATTGGTGTTCCGGTTTGTGTAAAAAACGTTCGGGTTATTAGTAACTGTCGATATGAATGACGTTGTGTTTGCAAATTTAGTTAATGCTTCCTGTACATTTGAGAAATTTTCAGCTTCCATTATCAACTTGGTTCTATCTGAATTAGCATTTTGCGAGAGTGACCTAATGACATTGTCAGTGCGTATTTACCTGCTACTGCTATTGGTACGCCTTCTGAGATAAATGCTTGTTTTAAGTTTTCTGCTAAAGATTCTATTTCCGCTGTATATGATGTAGTATCTTTGTGATTTTGTTTGCAATTTAAAAGTTTCGCGGTTAAAAGCTGTGAACTTTCACCCCTAATTCCATTTTTTAAAACATCTACAATTGCTTGTATTGAATTTTCATTCGTCACTAAATCGCGTGCTTTACCTATTAAGGTGTTTTAACGTAAGCTACGGCATTATTGTCATGATCCTGAATTTTCATTTAATAATATAAGTGCGTCTACGAATGCGCGTAGTTTTGTCGGGTTTCCGTCAAATTCCTGCGGGAGAATTCTACTAGCTAAGTTAAAAAATTCAATGTTAGTTAAAGTCATGTTTTCAATAATTGAATCCTCGTCACTATAATTAATGTCTTCTTCAGTACTAACGGATTTATTTGTTTAACGCAGCTATTAGGGATTTTATAATTTATTTGTAACGCTTGAAATGACCTTATTACTTTATCTCTAATGATCCAGAATAATTTTTAACTACCACCCTTTGATTATCGTTTAACTTTTCAAATTGACTTCGTACGCTTTTAGTAAAATGATTAAATAACTGTACTAACTGTTCGCCTATTTCTTTTCTAATTTTTTCACTTTTGGGTACTTCCTTTTTATAGCCCTTTGACTGCTTAATAATTTGATCTTTTATGCTTATAATGTCTTGCAAATATTGATCCCAAGTGATTGACATAAAAATTTTTTCTTAACTATACAATTATTATCTTAAAATTAAACACTGTCACTTACTCATGTTCCTTGCGTTGTTTATGCACCGCACTTGTTGATCGTACTGTTGCGTCGTCAGGTTGATTCAAAGTTGCGAATGCACTCTTTCTTCTAAACTGCATCTAACCTGGCATTGCTTCTTGCGGCTTCTTCCCGTATTGTCCCAGCTATAACTTTCTTGCATTTTGTCCATACCATCCACAAAATTATTACAAAACCACACTATTATTATGTGTGTAAATATGTTTGTATTGAGGATTGACCACGCTGTTACCTGCTTGTGCGTGATCACCTCTTTTTTATGGCGGACTGTCCCATAACTTTTGGTATTATTCGTTAGTCTTTAATCTTCGGATCTCGGTGTATTCTGTTTCGGCAGGGTCGCCATGTAGTATTTAACCCCAATTGGTGTTTGTTTAAGGTTAGAATGGTATTAATATTTATTCTCACATGTTTTAGAAGATTATTTATTGCACAAATTAACAATGATATATTTAACGACAATAGTATACATGTTTACAATCTGTTCTAGTTTTACCTGTTACTTCTATTTACAATAGTGAAAAGGTGTTGATAAGAATGCGACTTTACAATTCCTTTAGTCATTGGTCTATTTATATTGTAATAATTGTTATTGCATATTTGCATACTAAGTAATTTAACTAGTTTAACTTTTAAATGTGTTTTACTTATTCTATTGAAATTAAATGTTCATCCTCATAACACGTTCAACGTGTTTACGAGGTAATTCATTGTACTGCTCAGAAGTTCAAAAATGGGATAGTACAAATAAATAAATAACGTAATTTTGTACAAGTTTACATTCTATTTAAAAAATCACAAATACTTTTTCAATTGAATGCCACTTTTATTAATATTTAAAACAAATATTTTAAAATAATATGCACACGTACGTACAAAATGATTATCAAATTGAATGGTAGCATTTATTGATTTTAAAAACATAAACTGAAAGAGACCGATTTTCAATTTAAAACCCTTTAGCATATTTTAGATCAAGTACTCGTTCTGCACAAGTATCTAATGGTTATACAATGATCCTGACGACGCGTTGCTTTTGTCAAAATCGGCACCACACACGCACTCACGCAAAGCACGCACTCGCAGCCGCACGCACACCACACGCACAGCACGCACAGCACACGCACACGACACGCCACGCACACACACCGCACACGCACACGCCACCACGCACACGCAGACGCACGCACGCCACACACGACACGCACGCACACGCACACGCACACGCACCGCACACGCACCACACACACACGCACACGCACCACGCACACCACACACCACGCACACGCACAGCACGCCACGCCACACGCACACGCACGCCACACGCACACACACACGCACCACGCACACGCACACGCACACGCACCACAGCACACGACACGCACACGCCACACACACGCACGCAACACACGACACGCACGCCAGCACACGCACGCGCACACGCACACGCACGACACGCACACGCACAGCACGCACACCGCACACGCCACGCACACGCACACACACACACACGCATGCCACGCGCACACCCGACAACACGCACGCGCACAGCGCACGCACGCACACCACCACATCGCACACGCACACGCACGCACACCACCACGTACACAACGCACACGCCCACGACGCACCAGACGCACGCACGCAGCACCACGCACCACGCACACGCACACCACACACCCACGCACACCCACGACACCACCGCACACCACGCACGCCACGCACACCAC
Source organism: Vesta saturnalis (assembly GCA_036346205.1). NCBI lineage: Eukaryota > Metazoa > Arthropoda > Insecta > Coleoptera > Lampyridae > Vesta > Vesta saturnalis. The sequence goes on from JARFJB010001324.1 coordinate 23,500, forward strand.
ACGCACGCACGCACACGCACACGCACACGCACCACACGCACCACACGCACCACCACGCACGACACAACGCGCACACGGCACCCACACACCGCACACGCACCAACCACCACCACACACGCCAGCACGCACACGCGCCCTCACACACACGCACGCACAGCACCAACAGCACACACGCACGCCGCACCACGCCCACGCGCACTCACGCCACGCGCCACGCCGCACCACGCACACGCACCCCAGCGCACCGCACACCACCACACCACACACCACGCCAACCGCACGCACGCCCCCCACCCACCACACCCACCACCACACCACCACCCACCCACCCAACGCACCACCACCACCCACCCACCCACCCCACCCACGCACACGCCCACACACACACACCACACCACGCCACCACGCACACGCACGCCACCACACCACGCAACCACACCACCCACACGCCCACGACCACCGCACCACGCCACGCCCACCACACCACCCCACACCACCACCACCACACCACACCACACGCACCAACCACCACACCCACGCGCACCCACCAGCACCCCACGCACCACACCACAACCCCGACACCACCACCGCCCACCACCCCCACGCACACCACACGCACACACACCACACCACACACCACACCCCACCGCACACCACGCACACGCACACACCACACGCCCGCCCACGGGAAACGGAAACACACGCACCGCACCCACCACACCCGGCACACCACCACCGCACACCACACGCACACGCCCACACCACGCACCGCACACCAACACCACACCACACCACCACCACACGCACACACCACACGCCACCACCACACCACACGCACCCACACCACCACCACGCCCACCACACGCACACGCACACCACCCACCAACCCACACCACGCACCCACACGCGCCCACCACACACAACCACACCATAGCCACACGCCCCACACCACGCCCACACGCACCGCACACGCCGCACACGCACGCCGGCACACCACAACACGCCACACCCCACGCACACACCGCACACGCACCACACACCGGCACCACACACCCACGCCACGCACACGCACGCGCCACGCACACGGACACGACACGCACGCACACGCACACGCACACGCACGCACACACACACACACGCACACACACGCACGACGCACACCGCACACGCACGCACGCACCACACGTACAGCACCCACCGACACGCACACGCACACGCACGCACGCACGCACACGCACGCACGCACACACACGCACACTGCCAGCGCGCACGCACGACGCACGCTCACGCACCGCACACGCGCACCGCACGCACGCACACACACGCACACGCACGCACCGCACGCGCACGCGCGCACGCCACGCACGCACACGCGCACACGCACTGCACACACACACGCACGCACACACACGCACACACGCACACGCACACGCCGCACACGCACACGCACACGCGCACACGCACACGTCACACCGCACACGCACACGCACACGCACGCGCCCACACACACGCGCGCACGCCACCGCCGCACGCGCGCACACACACGCACACGCACACGCACGCACACACACGCGCCGCACGCGCACGCACACGCCACGCACCGCCACGCGCACACACACACACACACGCACACGCACTGCAGCACACACACGCCACACACACGCACGCACACGCACGCACACGACACGCACACGCACACGCACACACACACGCCACGCACGCACACACGCACACGCACGCACACGCACGCCACGCCGCACGCACGCGCACACGCACACAGCACACACGCACGCACAGCTCACACACCGCACACACGCACACGCACACGCCACACGCACATGCACACGGCACGCACACCACACACGCACACGCACACGCACGCACGCACGCACACGCACACGTCAACACGACACGCACAGCACAGCACACGCACACGCACACGCACGCACGCACGCACGCGCACGCGACACGCACCGCACACACGCACCGCACACGCACACGCACACCGCACGCGCGACGCATGCACGTCGCACCACGCACGACACACAGCACACGCACACGCGCACGACGACCACACGCACGCGCACAAGCACGCACGCACGCACGCACACGCGCCGCACACGCACACGCACACGCAACCGCACGCCACGCACACGCACACGCAGCGCCACGCACCACGCACCGCACTCCGCGCACGCACACCACGCACACGCACAGACCGCACGCACACGCACACGCACGCACACGCACCGCACGCACACGCACGCCGCTCACACGCACGCACGCCACGCACACGCACACACACAACCACGCACACGCACACACGACGCCACGCGCCCCACGCACACCACCAACGCACGCCGCACCACCCACGCACGCACACACACCGCCACGCACACGCACACACACCACCACGCACACGCCACGGCCGCACACGAACACCACCACGACACGCACGCACCACACGCACGCGCGCGACGGCCACGCACGCACGCGCGCACGCACGCACGCCCGCACACGCCGCACGCACACGCACCACGCACACGCCACCCGCACGCACACGCACACGCACACGCGCACCACCGACGCACCGCACACGCACGCGCCCTCGCATTTACGCACACGCACGCCACACCGCCACGCACGCGCACGCAACCACCACACGCACACGCACAACCACACCACGGCCACACGCACGCACGCGCACACGCACGCACGCGCACGCCGCACGCACACACGCACGCACGCCACGCACACGCACCCGCACGCACGCACACGCGCACGCACACGCACACGCACGCACCCAGGCCGCGACGTGCACACGCACACGCGCTACACACGCACACGCACACGCACGCACGCACGCACACACGCACACGCGCACGCACCGCACAGCACCACGCACGCACACGCACACGCACACGCGTCGCATCGCACACGCAGCACACGCACCCACACGCACCACACCCGCGCCGCACAGCGCCCGCATCCGCGCCACGCCCGCTGCACGCACGCCACGGACGCACGCACACATTAGTTTGTGTAGAGATGATCATGAACATTGGGTAAAAAGACACGCAAGCTGCTACGAGATGGAATCGATACTACAAATAATCACCATCTTAGACTTGAATTTTGTTTGTTTCTCTTAATCAAATTCATAAACAGATTTTAATTAATCAATCTGAAATCAACAAGTAATATAGAAGCAAGGTATAGATGCTGATCTGAAATCATCTTCTATCAAAACATCTTCATACAAGTCAAATAAGGTTGGCAGCTGATTTAAATTAACATCTTTATGGTTATCAACAACAATGGTAAGTGATCATTTTACCGTATTTTTTCTTTTAATTACTGGTACATTTTTAATGTGTTCATACCATATCTCGGTCAAATGTTTAAAGCTTGACGCATTACACACTTATCGATTAATAAGTGCATCTGCAGCGTTATATAATTATTAATATTATTATGGTCGTGTAATAATGATGATGAACAATTGATAAAATAAAAAAAGTCCTGTCTGTCTTACGAGAAGGTATCGATGTTGGTTTCAAATTTTTCGGCGCATTTGTATTTTATAACCGCATAGAACAAGCAAGACATTTCGTTAGGCATTGTAATTTAGTTATACAACAATGAAAATAATACCATAACATTTAAGCAGTGACACTCAAACTGACGTTTATTTTCAAAGCCTTAAACACATTTATAACATTATATTTAATGATATATAATTTTATCAATACATTTTACCTTCAACTGTTTATCTTTACTTATATTACACTCACATAAGTGCAAAACTGTTAGATAATTTAATGTCTAATCTAGTGCTTGATATGGTCGATTCGCATAGAGTGCTAAGTTTATCAAGCACAATTGTTAACATTTTTGAGTAGTTCATTTTCTTCTCCACAATGGTATTCAATTGAAAACTAGAATATATATAATTTTGTTAAATTTCATCTATAGTAGAAGTCATTGGTTGTCATCTCTTGTTTCATGTATTTCCTGCCATTGGTTCAGTAACAGAACTTTTCTGTCCACCTGAACGACGGATTATTTAGAATTTTTCTTTTTATTTTGGTAACTGTTCCTTATTTTTTGCAATTTTTATAATCCTCTGTAACTATGCTCTTCTCCATGTTAGCGCATTTTGATGATTAGTTTTTTGTATTGTGCAGTCCTGATGACTGCCGGCATTATACATCTCGGTCCTCGCGCGCAAGTTCTGATGTGTCCAGTTCATCTCTTGTACTGAGATACTAGATTTCGTAGTGCTTCTATTTCAACTTCCATGTAATATCACCTTTATCAAGATTCTTTTAATGTCTTCATCATTTTTAAAACGTACATTAACAGTGCTTTATCCTTTCCTTTTAATCTGTGTGCTTCTAGTATCTCATATGCTAGTGGTCTTAAGTCGTATACGATTGTTCGATGACATGTCAGATCTAGTTTTCTTGCCACTACTTTGATAGATCTCGTTTGCTTGTTTTTCATAATGCCACGGTTTTCTGAATTGATGTATTCTCATTTTCTATATTCTTCTTCGTTTTCAACGTTTAGTTTTATTTGCTCGTTATTCATCATAACTGCTATAAACTCAAATTTTTATCCTTTAATTCCATTTGCAACGCCGTAGTTTTAATTTGACTCAAAACTATCAGGTTGTTGTAACTTACGTATTAATATTTGCCTGTTGACTTAACTGCTGTTGATTAGGTGATGTTTTCGGTGTCTATTCATTTTTATTTTTTCTCTCCGCAGTCACCCATTCTGTTTCTCTTACAGTTCATCTTCATCGGTAAAATATTCTCTCCGGTTTATTTTGTTATGTAGAATCATTTTGATTTTGTTCAGTTTTCTATTGCTGTTTGTATTTCCTGTATTTGTTGCTGTAAATTATAAACAACTTATATTAATCTATTCTGAATTTTTTTCTAAGCCACGCATTTATAATCATTACTCATTTTGGGTTTAGTTTGATTTTCCTGGAAACGCTTGATTTTCTGCGTAACGCCTCTGCAGGTGTTGATCGTTGATGGCTCATTGCAATAGAATAATATTTACATGTATTTATCAGTTTTTACGACGGTCCGGTACCGTCGGCATTTTCACTCGTATAACACTATCAGTTTTATTTCACGTTCTGAAATTTTATTTATTATATTATTATTGTGATAACATGCAATCGCACACGCCGAGTCGGTTATCTATACGAAACTCAAACGTGGAATGACAGCTAAATTTAATTCACAATTTCTAGTTTTGAAATGCAGTTCTCTAATTGAACATCACTGGTGCAAGAACATTATTGTATTTTTTTTAAATGTCTAACACTTGTGTGACAAATCTCACAAATAACATTGAAGCGCGAATCGACTTTATCAGTACTCGTGATTAGACATTACATCATCAATAATTTCCTTGCGCAATTTATATATGAAAATGATAACAGAGTTTTAATATAATCAATAATGTTATAATGTATTTGTCTGGTTTTAAAATAAATGTAGCAGTTTGAGTGTCACTGATTAACCAGTTAAGTGGAATTATTTTCATTGCGCTAATATGTTACGTCGCTAGTGCTATTTCTTTGTTGTAGGTATAACTCAATTACAATCCGTAAGGAAGAGTATCTCTCTAATTCCCTGTTCGATGACAAAAATTGGATGATTAGATTTTCTAGCTTAAATGTCATGTGTTAGAACGATAAAGACATATAATCTGTTGTGCATTGTAAATATAAACAAGCCCTGATTTTAGGCTAAATCATCAAAAAACTCCTTATGTTACTTACGCACATTTGCTTAAATAAAGCAAAACAACAACTTTAAATGTAATAATGAAACTTTGATTTTCTTAGAACATTAGTTCTATAATAGTTTGTTAAGGCACAATGAACACTAATGTTAACATTAATTAATAGTTATAACTTAAAGCTTAATAATTATCCGTTTCTTTTACCGACTGTTTTAAACCAAAGAGAGATGTAATTTATCTTTTCTTGACAGTTTATTGATGAATTATGTTTTCAAAGGAAAAAAACAGATTTATAATAATATGTTAGAAATTCTCATTATTCATCCCGTCATAATTTCAACGAAAATGTATTACTACATTGTTATTACTTTATCTTCTCTTTTTCAATATAACTTAATTAAAATTGAAACGCATTCAATTTGATAATAATACCCTATTTAATTTAAGAAAGTTGAATGAAATAAAGAATCAAGAGAACGGAAATATTGATTAAGTAAGATTATGTGCATGTTTGTTCTCCAAACAACAATAATATTTCAACAAGTGTTGTAATTATTTAAGCCAGGAGTTACAGGTAGAAAATTTAGTTGGTTTATCATTAATTTGCATTGCATGACAATGAGAGTAAGCCGCCCGCCGAGGTTTACATATATTCAGTAATCTTCGAGGCTTATGTAATGAGGACCATTAAAAACGCTTTTCATTAAATAATTATGACATTCATTTCTTATGTCAATAGTTCGTTATATTTTTTACAATTAGGTTTAAGAATTCTTTCTATCTTTTAACAGGAAAGGAAATACGGACACTTGCTAAATAATAAATCTATTGAGGCATGGGTCCACCTGAGATTCATCTTACAGTATTATCTTTTAACAACTATCTTAGTATCAAATCAAATTATTTCTGACATATCTGAATTTGTATTTGATTGTTAGAAAAAACATCAAAGTTTGTGGGTACCTATGGTACAACGTAGTCTAAACCTCATTAATACTACTTATTCGAGCAATACAGTACAGCGCAGCTTATCATTAATCTTCCTTAACTCTTTAACCTAACCCAATTTCTGTGTTAACGTAATACGTTTAAGGAGCTTGTCTTAATTCCAATCATTTGTAGTTGCCAAATTATACTTATTACATTGAAATCAATAAAACAGAAACTGAAACGAGTTCAAGTGCAAAACGTAAACATAATATTTCTATTTCTTGACGGAAAGATATTATTACTTACATGGGGTACAAGGATGATTTGACGGGACGTGAAGCTCGAAATGAAAGCCATAAGTTAAAGCGTTAATGTTTGTTCATTTTCAACATATTCCCCTTGTAGATCAGCACACTTCGACCAGCGACGTTGAAGTGCCATTATGCCTATTTTATAGGCTATCAAAATATTTTTCGTTTGCAGCAATCTACTTCGTTGGTCTTAAACTGCTTTCCGGTAAGGAAAAGTTTGAGCTTAGGAAATAAGTGAAAATTTCTTAACTTCACAAAAGTACAAAAGACCTAGTCGTTGTGATTTTATAGTCAATCTTTTTCTGAGAATAGAATTTCCTTACTTATCATAGAATTCTCTAACAACCTCCCATTAAATAATTAATAACAAAATCATACATACATAAAATTCAAAGTCCTGACTGACCCACTGATTGATATCAACGCACAGCCTATACCGTTGCTCCTAGAGACATGAAATTTGGAGGTGTATTCCATGTTAAGTATAGGTTGTAACACTGTAACTTTAAATCTATAGGTATTGTGATTAAGTAAATGTATTATTGACGCGCCTTTCGGTTTGGTAACCAACGCGGTTTTATTTTGCCTCGGTTTTGCTCAATCGTGTTTATATTTTAATTTATAAACGGGTGTGGTTCGTCTTACTGGATAGGCTTAACACTGTCACCTTAAATAAATACTTAAAGCGTTTTTAAAACGTATATTAAATAAATTTTACAATAAAACAAACTGTTATTAATAACAATTAAATGTATTTTTATTTCTTGGTCCGCGGCTCCTCACACTTGTTCTCCTGGTTGGCGGCTTTTAGTGCGTCGTCGTTTCTATGAACAGAGAATTATTTTAATCTATTCCTTACCTAAGAGGTAAAATTTAGTTACGGTCCTGTATTTACAGAAGCTGGTACCGTTGTTTAAGTAGTTTTTTCATCGGCGCCAGTGAACGACCTCGCGGAGAAAATCGATATCGTTCTCGGTCTATACGCATAGCATAATATCTACTTCAGTAACCTGGAGCGCTGAACGAGTATGTCACTCCAATAATACACGCGAAATGCGCGTTGCTGCGAGATCTCGGTACTGTCTTTCTTTAATTATAACCGGTTGGATTAACAATTAGATTATTTATCTACGGAATTAATTACATTTCTATACTAAGTCTAATTATCTACATTCAATCACTGAAACAAAATACTTGGTATTACAAATACTCTAAAATGACTTTAATAGGTTTACGTAAATATAGAATAATCTACGTACTATCTAATTTATTTACAATCGATTTCGTTCTAGGTGTTTGCGATTATATTGATACCAATTTT
>JARFJB010001325.1:0-2500 GCA_036346205.1 Vesta saturnalis
ACAACATTTTGTATTATTAAAACCACAGTGTCACGAGGTAAATTTATTGGTTTTAAAAACACGTGAAATTTATCACTTAACATGCCAAATGCATTTTCAATGACACGTCTGCCTCGACTTAATCTATAATTAAAAATCCTCTGTTCTTTCGACCTGTTTTTGAATGAGTAAGGCTTCATTATGTATTTTTGTAGAGGAAATACAGCATCTGCTAGTATAACAAATGGTACAGCAGATTCCGTCATTGTAGGTAAAGGTTGATCATTAAGCAAATTCAATGTTTCTTGATTTAATGCTAGTGCAAAATCACAATCTTGAAATACACCTAAACAACATTGAGACTGTTAATTACACAAACATGCAATAGAAACATCATATTGTTTGCCAAAATTTTAAATCATGCACGTACCTTCATCACTTATTCTACCATTAGTTCCAACATCTATATACAAATCGTGCAATACAACTTATAGATATTCGGGGATTATATGACAAACTTTGATGGGACTCCCCTGTCGCTAAACACCGCAATGTTACAATTAGACAAAATCGGGAAGATATGGCTTGCCTAAATTAGGTGTTTTGTTTTTTAATTTTTGATTCTATGAGGCCATGTTCAAACTCGTCTTTACTCATTCTAACGTAGTTCCTGAAAGACTCAAAATCTTCAACGCGTAATTCATGTTCAACGTATGCACATGAGCCTAAAATTCTACTATCTCTACGCAGTAAACATTCTCTACCCATAGCTTCTTAGGTTTAATTTGTTTATCTTTCAAAAGTATGGTCAGCCCATACATTTTCTGGAGTTTTATTAATTTTTCATTCTTTTTCTATCTTTTATCCATTATTAACAATCAAAGGTCTGATAAACGTAACCTGCAAAGTACTTGTAGGTGTAGACCTTCGATCATATCATAGACAACACAAATATGGATCATATATACTACGTGGATGATGCATTGCCTATTACCTCAATGTGAAATTTGAGTCCTTAACATTTAATATGTTAGAGTGAGATCTTCTATCCTTTACAAAATATTAGCAAAAACGCGTATGCGTCAATTTTTAAATTTTACCAGGAAATTTTAGGATTTATGTTTAGATGTTACAAGGGTTTAAATTACTTTTAACCTTATTCTTACAATAAATGTTCTTACATTATATGGACTTTTAGACATGATATTAAAGTCCTTTTTTTTTCTTATGTAAAGTACATTATTTTTTTCACTATCAACACGTTATATTGTTTATTAACAATTACTTTATGATTGTATTACAAAGATTCATTAGGGGAGTCTCATGTCATTGTAGGAAAATTAAGTAGCGGTTTTCATTGGTACTATAGTAACCGTTTGTCATTTGATCAAAAACATACAATACAATAATTGTTTATTGAAAATTAGAGTTTGTTATTGAATAATTCTGTGCAAATTATGATTAAAAATAATGAAAAGGTGATAATTAGCGGTGAAGTAAATTAATATTAATAAATAATTAAGTAAATCTTATGTAGATATCCACTTTTTAACAATATCAAAACGAATTTTGTAATGTAAAACATGTTGAATACAATTGAATTGTTTATTTCAAAAACTAAGGTAAATACAGTTTTGTGTTTGTATTTGCTATAGGAGAAACATTTTTTGCAATTGAAAGTTCTTATTTACTAAAGAAATTAAAACATAAATCATCCATAAGCTTTTATTCAGAAAAAAATTAACATAATTATGCTTAACCATTAAGTACTAATTTTTAATTATCTTAACCAATTTTATATCTACATATCCTACAATAACAATTACACTACTGATTTTTAAATAGTATTAACTTTGTATACTTTTGTCGTATAAATTGCGAGCTATTACATGAATTTCTTGTTTTATGATGTAATCTTAACTTTACATAGATTTCAATAATAGATTTAATTAAATAAACTTTGTGATTTTCCCACAAATCTTGTTCCTTTACGTGAACATTCATTGTTTCATTGTCAAATAAATCACATACTAGATAATATGTTTGTAGTATTAAAAAGTCTTTTATATTTTTTTTAATAAAAAGGTGATTTTTAAATTGTTTTATGACCATTTCAGTTTTTAAACAAATCGTTATTACATCTTTACTGTGTTGTTGTAACTTTCCACTGTTTTTTAAAGAAATTAATAACGAATGACAATTTTTATCAATTAAAAGTGTTTTACACACGCGCACGCACACGCGCACGTACGCACGCACGCACGCACGAGCGCACGCAAGCACGAACGCACGCACGCACATACGCACGAACACACACACATACACACACTCTCACTCACTCACTCACCCACTCATTCAGCCACTCACTCACTCATTCGCTTACTGACTTACGCACGCACGCACGCACGCACGCACCCACCCAAACACACACACACACCACTCACACTCACTCACTCACTCACTCACTCACTCACACACTCTCTCACTCGCTCAATCACTCACTCCCCATTCCCATTCAATC
>JARFJB010001325.1:5000-17500 GCA_036346205.1 Vesta saturnalis
TATCTTATATAACCTACTAATCCAGTTATTTTAGCTTAAAAAAGGCCGTCAATGCAAAAAAATGGTGGCGGCAATTTTTTTGTTTTAAACGCTTTATTTTGTTGTCTTAAACAACATATTAAAAATCGAGAACGATAGCGGCCAGGCTTAAAAAATTATTCAAGTTCAAAGGTCACAAAAGTCAGTTTTTTGCAAAACTGGCTCGGGGGTCATTTGACATGGTTGCAAGAAAGGAAGTTCATGAAATTATCTATAAAAATGATCGTATTCATTTTTCACGTACGAGGCACCGTTTTAACATAAACAAGCGATGAAATTTCATGTTGACGAGTAAAAAGACACCTCTTAAGAGTCCCCATGCTGCCAATGAGAAGCAACCTTGAATATCAGCCGTCTCGCATTCTATTGTAAGTCTGTGGACCGTTATTTTATACCTGCGAGCGTCAGTATATAGCTGTACTGTGCGTTGGTTTTCAGTGAGTTAAGATATTCGTGAACCAAGTGTGTCGATATTTTGTAAAACGTACAAATTATTCTCAACAACTTATATTTGAGAATGGAGTGAAAATTATATTGGCAATGTATGGAACTCCTAAGTCGGAAACATCTCTTGATAATTACCCATGTTTAAGTTTTGCAAAGTCGACAAGATTCAATCCTGCTGTAAAATTACCATCGCTTTCACCTACAACTGCAGTAGCTCTACAACACTTGTATCGTGTATATTACCAGGTCCAAACATGGCTGTGAAGAGATATAGATCCACAACAGTGGGCTGGATCTTTATAACATTTGTTTATAGCCCATTACAACATTGTTACCATCTGCGCCAGATAATATTCTTACAATTTTTTGTAATTATGTGAAAGGATGTTGTGCAAATTGTGGATGCAGAAAAATTGGTTTATCTTGCTCTATTGTATGCGGCAACTGTCATGGACAATCATGTCTCAATGCAATGCCTGAAGCTTCTGCTGTTGATTGTTCCGATAATGTATCGACTGAGAGTGATATTGATCCTTTTGTAACAAATATCAGCAAAGATGAGAAATATAACAAAGATACAGATCTCCTAGAATCTGATAATGAAATAGTAATACATGAAATTTGTGAAGACAAGGACGAAACGAAATTTTTTACACTCAACACGGGGGACACCATGTAAAAACACCTTGTATTCTACCTCAATGGTGGTGCGGAAACGGATACAGCGTTCGACGTTCACATTCGTCACTCTGTACTTCGAAAACGGTCCGTCGTACGTGAAAAATGAATAGGTACCATTTTTGTATATAATTTTATGAACTTTCTTTCTTGTAACCACCTCAATTGACCTTCAAGCCATAGAAAACGAGATTTTTGCAAAAAACTGATTTTTGTGACCTTTAACCTTGAATATTTTTTTAAGCCTGGCGCTATCATTCTCTGTTTTTTAAAACAACAAAATGAAGCGATAAAAACAAGAAAATTGCTGCCACCATTTTTTTTTGCACTGAAAACCAAAAATGTCTGGACTATACGCATTATGCACAAATAGAAATGAATATGATTGTATTAGCACAGTAATAGCAGGTGGAAAGTGTTATAAGGGTGCGAGTGACGACAAATTTAGCCTAGTAAGCGGCTAAGCGCATAGTTGGCATATTGCATTATTAACAATTAGGTAAGGAAATTAGATGGTTTGGTCATAAAAATGTCAAGGTAACATTATAATAGTTCAACGGATTATTATATATATATATATATATATATATATATATATATATATATATATATATATATATATATATATATATATATATATATTTGAGATGCCCATAATAAAGATAAGTACCTACCCGCTTATGAACACAATTTACTATATGTGTACAGATTATTGCAGTAATATAAAATTTAAATTTTTAAGTATAGCTATTAGCTACAACCATGCAACCACAGACTAGTAGTTATTTTAAAGCTTGCACTACTCATAACATAATATAACATAATATACAAGTATAGGGACACTTACGTGTAACCAGGTAGCAGGTACAATTATTATGTGGAAAGGTGTTATAAATAAATATGTAAAATTTTTATTTTTTTGAACAGCAGTTTTTCAGTGTCAATGTCGGCTGTAAAGTACGTAAAAGTGCAAAGGTTTACGTACTTTATTTGCAATAATGAAGATAACATAACCCAACCTTTTTATGTTGAACATATTTCAAGCCAGAAGCTACATAAAAACCAAATAATGAAATTTAAATCCAGTTTATCTGTTGATAAAAATTATATATAGGTGAAAGTATAAATATACTCATAAATAACATATCAAGGAATAGTCATTAAATTTATGCTTAACCTTGCAAGAAGTAGTAAACCTTTCAAACTTCCTTATCATTCACAATACTGTAAAATTTTCAACCCATTTATCACCAGACTTTAGTGTAGTTCGTATTAACTATGAATAATTTAAGTAAATTTATTCTTGATGATGTGTGTGATGTTTTGGACACATATAGGGGTAGAGACAAGGTAACGAATTATGTAAATTTATTGTTTTTTAACAAAAAAATTTTTTTTTAGTTTATTCGGACTTTATGTTATACTTCAAAGTTGATTGGAGATTTTTCTTCTGATGAAATATTTTCAAAAAAATGTCAAATTTTCAGTTCTCAAATGTCTGCAACTCGAGCTGTTTTACGGTTGTTTGACGATCTACCCATGTTAAAATATTCTCTACAGTATGGATTTGGAAAGCAGGTCTTTTATATTTTTTGTAATCTTTTATAGATTTTATATGTTTTGTTTAGGAACCAGATCAGTTCATGGCATCAATAGGCCTTGTAGCAAATATTGTTGACCAATTATACTTTCCTGTTGATAAAATCGCATGGCTTGTCGATTTAAAACTTATTCATGTAGAAAATAATATCTGGGATACAGCTAGCACAGCAATTTATGTTCTTTCGTTATATTTAAATATTTTAAGGTTTAAGCCACATACATACTTAAATCTGCTTATTTATTTTCATTTTGTTTTTTTTTAGAACAATAAGATATTTGAACATATTACACAATCATAAAGAATGTTTAAGTAACGAAAGTGATAAGAGGTAACATACTTTTTGATATATCAAAGGTTGACAATTTCATTACTGATTCTAGTGCTATAATGAAACTTCTTATGACACAAAAGACAGAATATTTAACATTCATTCGATTAACACTTGATTTGGTGCATGCAGTTAATTCGTTACCTGCAGGTTTTTTATGGTCTTCTAAACTGAAATCTTGGCAAGTTGGACTTATAGGCACCCTTTCATCAATTTTGGGATTATATCAGTTATTTGCAAAAAAATGTAAAGAGTGAATGATATGCATAATAGGGGATTTATTATTAGACTGTTTTATTATTTTAATTAATTTAGATATACACTTGTTGCTTGTTGAAATAAATAGTTTTTGTTTATTAAAGTTGTCATTTATTTATTTCGTGTAATACACAGGATTTTGTTGTTAGGTATAGCCATATACTGTAAATTTCTCATACATTTATAATGAAAAGCGAAAAATTTTTGTTCATAATTTAAACAAACAATTACTTTAAAAATGTTGATTGAAATTAAATTAAGGTGAATTGTATAAAAGGCAAAAAAGGTTATTGTCATACATATGGGGTATAACCGCATGTAATTATATTTTAAACAATTGTATACTCATTTAATTACATGAAACAAAGTGAAATTTACTAGGTAATTAATATTGTACAACAATTTTAATTACTTTGAAAGCAGTAAAATTTGATTATACAGAGCGTTGGTAAAGCAGCGGATAAATTCAATTAACATCGAATGGGAGTTTAGGAAAACGCTCGGGCCCGTCGATTTTTATTTTCAATTTAGAATTTTTTTACGTAAAAGCGAAATATACAGGGTGTGTCAAGAAAAAGATATGACGTCATCGACATTTTTTTTAAATATCAACTCGCATTTTTTATTGCAGAATTAGAAAGAGTACATCTTTTTTACGTCCGACAAGGTAAATATGCACGATAATTACATAAGGAAATATTGAATAAAAATTATCACACATTAAAAATGAGAAAATTTCATTGTCAATTAAGTATTTGCACGTTAGCAACTTTTGTTTAGTTTTTTAATAGGCATGGTTATCGTGAGTTTATCTAGTAACTACTTTACCGTTATTATGTGAAATATAAGGAAATTAAGCTAACGTGAAAGAATTGAAATCCTGTGCATGCTTGGTTTCGTCGATAGATCGCACACTCAATCAGAAGTGGTTGCGTTGTTTAATGCAACTCACCCTGATCGCCGTCCATTAGCCAAAACACGGTAAGCAGAGTTTAGGCGAAATTTCGGGAATTTGAACGTCTTCGGGATATGAGAAAATCTGGTTGAAAATGGATAAGTGAAGAAGATAAGTTGAACATTGTGTTATCAGTAAGTACAGGATAATTCTAATACTACCATTACGAACACCGCTAACAATATTAGTGTGGCGCGATCTACTGTGCATACACTGTTGAAAAGAAAGAAGTTCCATCCCTACAAGATATGCCTACTTCACGAGCTGTCGGAAGATGATTTTGATCGACGAAATGAATTTTATGAACAAATGCAACAATTATGTTATGGTAACGCCAATTTTGTAAAAGGAACATTTGCTTTAAACGGCCATGTGAACAAACAAAATTGTCGTTATTGGGCAATCGAAAATCCTCATTGGTTCACAGAATATCACACTCAAAACCCTCAAAAATTGAATGTTTGGTATAGAATAGGTCCTTACTTCTTCGAGGATACTCTCACTGGTGCGAGATATTCAGATTTTCTTCAAAATGACCTCATTGACCATATTTTTTTGAAAACACGGTCAATGGAGATTCATTTTTAATCTTCTTGCGCAACGAATTTGAAACCTTTATTGAAGATTTACCTTTACAAACCCTTACAGAAATGTGTCTGCAATTAGATGGCGCTCCTCCGCATTTTAGCAGAAACGTTAGAAATGATTTAAATATCCAGTTTCAAAACAAATGGATTGGAAGAGGAGGGCCGATCTCCTGGCCTGCCAGATCGCCGGACTTGACAAAGCTGGACTTTTCTCTTTGGGGTTGGATTAAAGAAAAAGTCTATCAAACTCCAACGACTGTAGATGATATGAAGGCAATAATTAGAGACGTCACTTAAAATATAAATGTTTCTACGTTACGGAAAGTAAATTAGTCGTTTATTCAAAGACTTCATGTTTGCCAGTAACAAAATCGTGGTCACATTAAACATTTATTATAATTTTAAGTGTTTGTATTTCAGTTAATATGTTTTTTAGTTTCTTATGTATTCATAGCTTGCTTTGACCAACCAATGTTACTCTTCTTCAGTGTTATCAACGAAACAAATTGAACAAACTTAAATATCTCCGAAACTATTAGAGATAGGTATAGAACTTAGTTAATTTTGTAAATATCTCAAAAACTATAAGATTTAGCTTGTAAGTAATTCTTATAAAAAAGATGTAAAATTATAAGGAGAATCGAAAAATAAAATAATATATAGGGTGTTCTATTTAAAAATCAACAGTTCTATATTGTACCGCTTTTATATTACACCCTGCAGAAACCAAACTATTTTTAGATTATGCAGCTTATAAAAATAGAAAACTTTCGTATTTAAACTTACCTTCTAAGTTTAATGGCTAAGGAGCTATCGGCCGAATACGCACTATTGGGACACCAGTAGTACACCGACACTTGCGCCGCCATCTTGGATTTTAACGTCACAATACCGGCCACGTGGGAGACCACATTTTCCTTCCCTTATTTTTATGGTTTCTTTTCGGAGACCTTTTTCAACCCATGCTGGAATTTTCATTCCTAATTATTTTTGTTGTTACACACCCACGTGTGAGACCGTATTTTCTACCCTATGGTTTCTTTTCGAGGGTCAACCCTAAGCCTTTTTTGCACATGCTCACGTGAGGGGCTGGGGATTGGTCCTGGGGCTGGACCTGGTCTTGGACCTGGAGTTGGTCTTGGACTTGGGGCTAAGTCTTAGGGTTGGTCTTGGACCTGGAGCTGGACTTGGCTATTTTTTATGGTCATCTAATTATGGTCCTGCTGGCTATATTAAGAGCTGTACCCCTGGAGGTTAGGCAAACTCACACGCATAAAATGTTGGAAATTGCATAATTACCCTAATAAGATATTATTATTATTAAAATTATCGATCCTATTCCTTTAAAATGGTCATATCCTATTGAATGATCTTTTACCTATACGAGAAAACGTATTTCTAATAAGGAGGTTCTTGTAAGACACGTGTAGGGCTTTGCAACTTGTTCTCAGGCCTTCGCCCCCTGGCTGGAGATGGCATAGGGACCTTAACATTATAAGACAAGTGTAGAGCTTAGCCCCTATCGTGGCACCCTTGGTGCAATTGTATGTGGTTCCAACTTAATCCTACAGCTGTAGGCCTTCGCCCCCTCATACAAAATTGTATTCTAATAAGGAGGTTCTTGTATCAGGGTCTGCGCCCTGGCCCCTTTGAGTTAAAATTGATTTTAGCGCCATCTAGCGGCGTATAGACTAATGAACATTTTCTATAATAGAAGCTGATAATGCACACCTCTCTCTTGCTCTATCTTGTTTCTCTCTCACCCTCTCTCTTTCGGCTCTTTCTCATACAAACAAATCAATTAATCAAACAAACAATTAATAAATCAATCTAAAACAAATCACGCTCGATCACCAGATCAGTCTCAATCAATCAATCAACCGAAATTATGTCTTACAGTTTGCGGAAACCAGATTACAGTCCAAAATTGAATACATTAAAGTCTAATTAAATATGACGTGAAATAATAAATAATTTCTACCCTAATGCAATGCTGCTTTATGTATAGGCAGATTCTCTAAACCTATACATTCGGAACGTCATATCTGATTTATTTGTATGTTCAATTACTTACACACAAAATTGTTTCATTGTAACGTGTTCATTAACAGCTGTAAAAACCCCATTAAAAAAGACTGGAAAGTAATAATTACTTATATACAGGGTGTCCGGTGAGGAACTGTACAAACTGAAATGGTATGTTCCTTGGGTCAATTTAAGTAAAAAAAGTCCCATAAACATAGGTCTGATTCGCAATAGTTACCCAGATACAAGCGTTTAAAGTTTATAAATGATCACATATTTTTTCAAAAGTAATTATTATTAGTCAACTGGAAAAACAAAACCGAAACAATCTGTCATTTATTCGTTTGTGTTCTAATAATGAACAAAAAAGGTCCAATAAGTTGATCGTCAATCATACCACACCATACATTAACAGAAAATCTGCGCTGAAAGTTAGCTTCTGTTGTACCATGTGGATTTTCATCTGACCACAAATGAGAATTGCGTGTATTGTTCACTCCATCTCTAGTAAATTGCGCCTCGTCACTAAATAAAATGAATGGAACTAGTTGTGGATTTTCTTGTAGCCACTGGCAGAAATTCAACCGCAAAGCAAAATCTCCAGGTTCAAGGTGCTGAACGTTTTGTGTATGATAGGGATACAAAAGCCCATCATGTAATGTTTGCCATACTCACATACGGGGGACTCCCGTTCGAGAAGAAATTCTTCTAACACTCAACCCTGGACTCCGATCTGTAGAATGTTTTCTTGCTCATTCACATTTAACTCCACAGGACGATCAGATCTTATTGAAACTGATGGAAATGAACCATGAGTTCGAACGTGTTGAAACACAGAAGAAAATATAATATAATATAATATATATATATATATATATATATATATATATATATATATATATATATATATATATATATATATATATATATATATATATTAATATAAATATTTTATCTTACCTTTAGAAGTGTTTTTTCCCTTTAGCTGTACCATATGTTGAACTGAAAATATTTTTTTTATACAACGTGTTTACATGTAATCTCACTAGACACGCTCTGTGAATGGCTGGATTTAAACTGGCTATTACATTCCGATCATTAACCAATTTAGAAAGTAATACATAAAACCTGATTACTGCTACTCGTATTTTACCTTTCTCTTAAAAATAATTAATAACAAATCGGTTTGAAAAATATTCATATTGTACATACGGACACACAAATTGTTTTTATAAAATAACCACATTAAGAGTCTGGAATGTAATTACGTGTGCAACATACGGTTTTAAATTGACCATGTATTTACCCATATTATTTTTTTATTAGAGATTTTAAATTTTTATTATTTATTATTGTTATTAAAATTATTACATCTCTATTAATGATCACTTTGATATAAAAAGGGATGCCTAAAATTTACCATTGCATTTTCAATTTTGGTAAAACATAATCTCGTTTGGGGGAAACGACCTTCAAAACAGTCAATCAAATCAGATACATAAGAATGCTTTAATTATATTCATTTAAATAGCGAAATAAATAAATTCAAGATGTATCTGAAAATGACTTCTATCAAAAAAAGGTTGTGCCTTTTTAAAAAACCTTAGATTTTTATAAAACAAGACCGAACGTCCTAGTCGTTATTGAAAATGCTCAACCATCTATGTACAGTATACAGTGCAATAACAAATATAATTCAGCTCATTACTTTAAAAATAAATGTGTAATTAAGAGCTGGTTGGTATACATCAGAATGTTATTTGTTAACATGCAATTCAAGTCAAGTGCCCGCGACAAGAGGAAAGATCCGAGCTCAAGCTCCTAGGAACTGTATGTAGTTTTGAAAATATACAGCTACGTGGAACTATGATCAATCTCTATTACAGAAAAACGTCTGTTAGCTCACACAATACTAGATGGCGCCACAAACAAGCTCAAACTTCCAGCCAACCGGACACGACAGACGTGAGAGACGAAAGGGACAAGAGAAACGCGTGGATGGGATAGACGAAAGCCACGTTTAATTTCCAACGTTTTTTTTTTGTGTATTAAATCCAATAAGATTGATAGAAACTGGCTTCTTAAATATACAAATTATAAACAAAGCCGAAAGTCCATTCCGAAATCAAGATTATTAATATATCTTTCCGAGGGGACAGAATTAGTTATAATAGGTATTAAACCGATAACCACAAGAAATAAATTACATAACGTATTACATTTCGACGATCTGGATACGTTATGTATATCTAGTTATTGACTAGAAAGAGAATTGGAAGAACAAAGTATAGATTTAGATTATAAAATTAAATTGGATGTACTAAAGCATACGCCTATTAGATATAAAGAGAGAATTGTAATTTGTGTGTAAAAATGTTACCTATTTTTTGTGTAAAAAATAAAAGTGTTGTAAAACTTGTTTATTTGATTTTATTTAAATTATATTGGAGGAATGGGTGTAAGAACTCAACAAAGTTCCGATAGGATCGGATATCTTCGGATGTCGAGGAGTTGGATCGCACTAACTATAGCACGGTTAATGCGATTCGTATCTATATGAAAACATTGCATCGCAAAATTTTACCTGTGTATGTAGTCTCCAGCGAGTAAGCATTATTATTATAATGTATTCTCCTGTTTATGAACCAACATCAGAGGACGTTAGAGATTTCAGGGATTTGTTAGTTAACTACTACAATATAACGGTTCAAGCTGATGATGAAAACAATGAGGTGGATGGGGTGAATGTATCTCACACTCATGATGATAATGATGATTCACAGAAGAAGACTGATGAGATAGAAGGTAAGGACGAATCTCAAGACCCTGACGATAGTGACGAATTACAGTCGTAAAAAGGAGAAGACTGATAAGAATTTAATTAAATAAAATAAATCAATGATGTATTGTTTAAATATATTTTTTTAAATGCTAAGTTTTTCTTTCAATTTTTTATTAATAATCTTGTTTTCGGAATGGACTTTCGGGTTTGTTTATAATTTGTATATTTAAGAAGCCAGTTTCTATCAATCTTATTGGATTTAATACAAAAAACAAAAGCGTTGGAAATTAAACGTGGCTTTCGTCTCTCCCATCCCCGCGTTTCACTTGTCCCTTTCGTCTCTCACGTCTGTCGTGTCCGGTTGGCTGGAAGTTTGAGCTTGTTTGTGGCGCCATCTAGTGGTGTATGAGCTAACAGACGTTTTTCTGTAATAGAGATTGATCATAGTTCCACGTAGCTGTATATTTTCAAAACTACATACAGTTCCTAGGAGCTTGCGCTCGGGTCTTTCCCCTTGTCGCGGGCACTTGACATCAAATTCTCAAAAGGTCTGTGTAGATAAAACATATAAGCAAGCAAGCAAGACCGCTTATTCAACGCGTGTTTAAATTGCATGTTAACAAATAACATTCTGATGTATACCAACCAGCTCTTAATTACACATTTATTTTTAAAGTAATGAGCTGAATTATATTTGTTATTGCAATGTATACTGTACATAGATGGTTGAGCATTTTCAATAACGACTAGGACGTTCGGTCTTGTTTTATAAAAATCTAAGGTTTTTTAAAAAGACACAACCTTTTTTTGATAGAAGTAATTTTCAGATACATCTTGAATTTATTTATTTCGCTATTTAAATGGATATAATTAAAGCATTCTTATTTATCTGATTTGATTGATTGTTTTGAAGATATAACAAATAACAAAAATTAAAAAAAATAAAAAAATTATGGGTGGTCTAGCTCAGTGAGGTACAAACTTATAAAATTTACTGAAATTGAGAACTCGTTCATCAGGTGTGAGGAAAGCAGAGATATTTTCATAGATATAATCAGTATTAGCATTTGTTTTATTTGGGCACCACTCAATTTCTAGGTTTAATAAATAAAATACAACAAAAATTGAGAAAGTTTGTATCTCAAAGCATAATAGGTAATCTGAATAAGCACTAAACATCTGTATTTATATGTATATTTAATATAGCAAAATGTCTGATTAATATCAGAATAAAATAACTAAAACGATACTTCTTGTACTGCCTTACAATCTTAAAATCACTAAATTAAACACAGTAGATAAACGTACAATCTATGTTTACTTGGAATTCAAAATGCAATCTATTCAATAATGAAATGTGTATTGACCAATGTCAACAAATTGCAGTTGTGATAGGTTATGAACTCAAATGTTTTTATTTCAGGAGCAGGACTCGGCTGTTCCTTTTCTTAACCGATCAAAATAACACAAACTGATTTGTTAATTACTTAACTGCACTAAAAGGATAAGTACTTACTTTTACAAAACAAATAATTTAATCTTGTCTTAAACGAACTGTAGCTTGAGAATTTTCATTTCCAATTCCAAGACAAATATACGATAATGTAAAGGTAATTTCCATTTGTAACTAACGTATCTACAAGTAAACGAAACAGAGACGTATAAGTAAGCACTATAAGTTTCATCTGTCTTCAACATAAAAATTAGACGAACGGTAGCATATAGTAGTATTCAATAATTGGCACCAAATGTTGTTGACCCTACAACAACTGAAGATATAACGAACGTAGATTCGAACGAAGAATATGAATAACAGCATATGTGCAAAACAAAGGTATCTCCATTTAGGTTCATAAAGATGACATTGCATTAATCTGCCATTTTAACAAAGTTAAGCTCGTGACGTCATACCCACGCCATAGAACTAAAATTGAATGTCTAAAATATACACAAGGACGCTCGTAATTATGTAGACTGAAGAGAAAATATTGCGATATAAAAATTTAATTGTTGAACGAAAAAAGAACTGCTTAAAAATACTAAGGTAATGTAAATATACTTATCGATAATAATGCAAATTTCGAAATTTAAATTAAGGTAACGACAGACAAGAATTGGCACGTTACAAAGGTCGTTTCCCCAAAACGAGATTATGTTTTACCAAAATTGAAAATGCAATGGTAAATTTTAGGCATCCCTTTTTATATCAAAATGATCATTAATAGAGATGTGATAATTTTAATAACAACAATTGTAATAAAAATTTAAAAACTCTAATAAAAAAATAATATGGGTAAATACATGGTCAATTTAAAACCATATGTTGCACACGTAATTACATTCCAGACTCTTAATGTGGTTTTTTTATAAAGACAATTTGTTTGCCCGTATGTACAATATGAATATTTTTCAAACCGATTTGGTATTAATTATTTTTAAGAGAAAGGTAAAATACGAGTAGCAGTAATCAGGTTTTGTGTATTACTTTTTAAATTAGTTAATGATCGGAATGTAATAGCCAGTTTAAATCCAGCCATTCACAGAACGTGTCTAGTGAGATTACATGTAAACACGTTGTATAAAAAAAAACACTTCTAAAGGTAAGTGTATTATTTTATATATATATATATATATATATATATATATATATATATATATATAGTAAATTAAACGTTTTCTCTCCATGAGTTTCTCTTGTCCGTTCGTCTCTGTCTGTCGTGTCGGTTGGCTGGAAGTTTGAGCTTGTTTGTGGCGCCATCTAGTATTGTGTGAGCTAACAGACGTTTTTCTGTAATAGA
>JARFJB010001325.1:25000-27500 GCA_036346205.1 Vesta saturnalis
GTGTGTATGTGTGGGGTGTATATAATGTGTATGTGGTGTGTGTGTGTGTATGTGTATGTGCAGTTATGTGTATGTGTGTGGTGGGTGTGTGTATGTATATGTGTGTGTGGGTGTGTATGTGTGTGTGGGTGTGTGTGGTGTGTATGGGTGTGTGTGTATATATGTATATATATATTGTAATTGTGTGTGTGTGTGGTGTGTATGTGTGTGTGTATGGTGTGTGTGTGTGTATATTGTGTGTGTATGGTGTGTGTGTGTGTGTATGTGTTGTGTATGTGTGTATATGTGTGTATATTTATATTATATATATATTGTAATGTGTGTGTGTGTGTGTGTATGTATGTGTGGTGTGTGTGTGTGATATATATATATATGTGTGTGTGTGTGTGTGTGTGTGTGTGTGTGTGTGTGTGTATAATATATGTGTGTGTGTGTTATGTTGTAATAATATGTGTATATATGTGTGTGTGTGTGTGTGTGTGTTGTGTGTGTGTGTATATTGTGATATTATGTGTGTGTGTGTGTGTGTGTGTATATATATGTGTGTGTGTGTGTGTGTGTGTGTGTGTGTAATATGTGTGTGTGTGTGTGTGTGTGTGTGTGTGTGTGTGTGTGTGTGTGTGTGTGTGTGTGTGTGTGTGTGTAATAATATTGTGTGTGTATATAATGTGTGTATATATATATTGTATATGTGTGTGTGTATATATGTATATATATATGTGTGTGTGTGTGTGTGTGTGTGTGTGTGTGTGTGTGTATGTGTGTGTGTGTGTGTGTGTGTGTGTGTGTGTGTGTGTGTGTGTATGTGTATGTGTATGTGTGTGTGTGTGTGTATAGTGTGTATGGGTGTGGGTGTGTGTATGTGTGTTGTGTGTATGTGTGTGTGTTGTAATATGTGTAATATATGTGTGTATATGTGTGTGTGTAATGTGTAATATGTGTGTGTGTATGTGTTATATATAATAATAATATGTGTGTGTGGGTATGTGTAAATAATATTAATATTGTATGTGTATAATGTGTGTGTAATAATGTGTGTGTGTGTATTGTGTGTGTTAATAATAATATGTGTGTATATATGTGTGTGTGTGTGTATATATAATATTGTGTATGTGTGTATATAATGTGTGTGTGTGTGTATAATGTGTGTATATGGTATGTGTGTGTATATATGTGTGTGTGTGTGTATATGTAATAATAATAAAATTGTGTGTTGTGTGTGGCGTATTATATAGTGTGTGTGTGTATTGTGTATGTGTGTGTGTCTATGTGTGTGTGTGTATGTGTATATGTATTATGTGGTGTGTGTGTGTGTGTGTGTGTGTGTGGTGTGTGTAGTATGTGTGTATGTGTTATGTATATGTGTGTGTGTTGTGATGTGTGTGTGTGTATGTGTTATGTGTGTATATGTAATATGTGTGTATATGTGTGTGTATATGTTTGTGTATAATATAAATTATGTGTGTGTGTGTATAATAATATGTGTATGTGTAAATTATGTGTATAATGTATAATATAATGTGTATATGTGTGTATGTGTGTATGTGTGTATGTATGTGTGTGTAATGTGTGTGTGTGTGTGTGTATGTGTGTGTGTGTGTGTGTGTGGTGTATGTGTGTGTGTGTGTGTGTGTGTGTGTATGTGTGTGTATGTGGGTGTGTGTTGTGTGTATGTGTGTGTGTATATGTGGGTGTGTGTGTAATGTGTGTATGTGTGTGTGTGTAATATGGGTGTATAATGTTTGTGTATGTGTGTAATTATGTGTGTATGTTTGTGTATGTGTGTGTGTGTATGTATGTATGTGTATATTATATGTGTGTGTGTGTTGTGTGTGTATGTGTGTATGTGTATAGTGTGTATGTATGTATAGTGTGTGTTGTGTGTATGTGTGTATGTGTGTATATTGATGTGTGTGTGTGTGTATGTGTGTGTGTATATATGTGTATGTATATATAATGTGTGTGTAATATATGTGTGTATATGTGTGTATATGTGTGTAATGTGTGTGTGTATATGTATATGTGTGTGTATGTTATGTGTGTATATATGTGGTGTGTGTGTGTGTGTATGTGTGTGTGTGTGTGTGTGTGTGTGTGTTATGTTGTATGTGTATATGTGTGTAATGTGTGTGTGTGTGTGTGGGTGTGTTTATGTGTGTGTGTGTGGTATGTGTGTGTGTGTGTGTATGTGTTGTGTGTGTGTGTGTGTGTGTGTATGTGTATATATGTGTGTGTGTGTGTAAATATATAATGTGTAATGTGTATATGTGTGTGTGGTGTATGTGTATGTGTAATGTAATGTGTGTGTGTGTAGATGTGTGTGTGTGTGTGTGTGTATTATGTGTATTAATATTGTATATAATATGTGTTGTGTGTATGTATGTGTGTTGTATGTGTAATGTGTGTGTATATATATGTATGTGTATATATGTGTATTTGTGTGTATGTATGTTGTGTATGTGTATATATATATATATATATAATGTGTGTGGTGTGTAAT
>JARFJB010001325.1:50000-57500 GCA_036346205.1 Vesta saturnalis
TATATCTTCTGCGATTCACCCTCAGGTTACTTGTAGATACGTCTGTGGGCTACCCTGAGTTCCTCTAGCGTGTTCAGTGGTGCGCAGAAGACGATAGGCGATGGCCTGTCCTTTACTGGATATACTAAGAGGTCGTAGGTGTTACAGCCCTGTAACATTCATCGTATTGGCGAGTTCCGTCGGGGCTACCTGCGTTCCTCTAGGTGTACTTTGTGGTGGCGAGTGACGATGGGATCTACCCTTCGTGCTACTCTAGGTGTTAGTGTACTTTGTATTGGCGAGTTCCGTCGGGGCTACTGCGTTCCTCTAGGTGTATGTTGGTATCATACTTCGTGCCTCTGGTAGTGTACTTTGTATTGGCGAGTTCCGTCGTATGCGTTACTCTAGGTGGTATAATGCTAGCCCGGTTACGTCGTAGTGTTTGAGTGTAAATTGTTAGATTGTATAACTTTACAACTTACGTGTCTATCAATAGCAGTACAGAATTGAACTTTAGGTTGCCCGGTGCGTCGTGGGGCGCATTCTTGTCCGATCGCGAAGGACTCTTCGTCGGTGAACAACAGGTCGGTGCTTACACTAAGCAAACGGTGCGGCTGCGGCTACTGGTTTCTGGAACGGCTTGACTTGAATCTACTGAGATTCATCTCCCCTTATATTATGCGCGTCGCGAGTTTATAAAGGTGCATCTGTGGGCGGTTTCGCGGCTACCGTGCGGGGGATGCCGTTATGCGATTGGTTAAAATCGTTCTGACGTGCAGAAACTTACGGTTTCTTAGAAATACACGTCAGCGGTGATGAATAAATTATTTGTTGTGCAATATCGCGTAAACTTATGAAATCTTACATACAGGATGGTCCGCACCTAATTTATTCTAAAACACATACGTACAGGACGCTGGTTCTTTACAACCTAGTAATTGTTTACTTTTAATATTAGATAACTTGCCTAGCTAAAATTTAGTCATTTCAATAAATTTTTATCTTACTTTGATAATCTTAATTTATACGTGAAAATTTACTGTCACTATTTGCTTATTTGATTTCTTTCTAAATTCATAATTTTTTTTAAGTTTCAATTATTTATCAATATTGTAAACCACTTTACCTTTAACTATGTGTTTGCCTATTGTAACCTAATTTATTAGTGTACCTTCAGTATTCGAATTTGTTGTCAATCAAGTAATTAATGTATCCATTTTCTAGGGCCAACCTATTGTTTAAGGTCCGAATTATTATTGTTTTCTTTTCCATTTAGCTTCTGTAATTTCGGACGTTACTTGCGCAAGCAAAACGACACCGGAAAGAAGTTATTTTCAGGTGAGATTATTGATATACTTGATCGCTTGTTTACTTGGGTAAACCGAATTCCGAAAACTTTGTAAGATGAACGTAACTAATATCACTTTTCCTCCTTTTTTTTTTGTTGCTCGAGGATTAATTTAAGGTAATTTGGATCAATCATTCAATGTTATATTAAAATAATATTTATTTCCTTTTTTTATTAATCAATCCTTACGGGTATCTCTATTACTTGTCAAATTTATGTTACCATTTAGACCATTTATCTGTTTTGATGGCGATTATAATTTTGTGACCCATTGTGTCTATTTATTCATAATTTTTCTATGATTTATTTAGTTTTCGTACTTCGAACTAAGGTAAATTACAAATATAACTATCTTGGAAGTACGTGGCGTCCATTTTCCTGATTATTATTTTATTTTATTTCTGTATATAATATTATGTATAATTATTTAACTGTATTAACCCACCCCAATGCCTACTAGCACTGAACCACCGAGCCTTGGCTTTATAAATTTTGTTACCAATTAAAGTTACCGTAACATAATTATTTTGGCTGCCCAACGTGGTGGGGCCTGTGTTTTTGTTTTTTTCCTTGTTTAACTTGCTTTTTCTTAGTGTTCACTAACCATGTTCTCATTCAAACTAGATGTTAACCGTTTACATAAAACCGAACTAGAATATGAAATTGTGTCTAGAAGTATTACTTTACCTACTATTGCTAGTAATTTGAGAAAACTTGCACGAAATGCTATTGTACTGGAATTGGAGAAATCTTTAACTGCCATTACTCATTCTATTCCTTTTGCTGATGATTTGACTGCAGTTACTCAAATGATTGAAGAAATTGAAGGTTTAACCGATAGAGTTATTAACGATCCTAAATCAAGGGACTTTCTTCGTTTGAATAGTTTACTTCCTCATATTGAACGTCGTTGCTCGTTAATGAATTCTACCAATGATACCGAAACAGGTCAACGTAACACATTACTTCTAACCATTGCTACTTTGAAATCAAACGTAGTACAAAAACTCAAAAAACTTAACCGCGTCACATTTACAGATTTTAACAAATTACCTTCATCTAGCCTCAAACCAACTACTTCTTCTGATTCTACTGTAGCCGAACTTACCGATAATGATTCTAATCCGTCTACTCCTCCACTACTTTCTTCTAGTGAAGATGAACTTGAACTAAATGAAACCGTACCTGCTGTAGCTTCTATGTCTGAACCACTTTGTTTTGCTAAACGTTTAGACATCTCTAAACTTGGTTTAACTTTCTCTGGCGAAGGAAAAGTTTCTCTCTTAGATTTTCTTACTCGCTTGGATGAACTAGCTTCTTCTCGTGGGATTACTAAACACACACTTTTGCTCATACTCCTGAATTGTTAACAGGACGTGCTCTTCTACTGTACCGATCTAGAAAATTCACTTTAACTAAATGGGATGAAGTTGTATCTTTACTGAAAACTGAATTCTTGGCGATCGACTACGATGAAAGGTTACTTGACGAAATTAAAAATAGAACTATGGGTCCTTCTGAAAATATGAGCTCGTACCTTGCTGTAATGTGTAATCTTTTTCAACGTTTAACTACTCCTCTCTCTGAAACAAAACAATTATACTACATACGACGAAATTTAACTCCACTTTACCAGAATGCCTTAACCTTAACTCCAATCTCTAGCATTGCACAACTTTCTGCCTTAGGCAAACAAATTGAACAGAACCAGTATTTTGTCGAAACATTTAAACCTCCACCTTCACGAAAATCTTCTCACTTACTTGAACCTAGTCTCGCCTACTTAAGTATTGCTTCCTCGTCTTCTTCTGATACTGATGTGATTACCTCACTTCCTCCTAAACGGAACTCAAATACTCCTAAACTTTCTGCTGCTTCTGTAGTGTCTGCTCTAAGGGAAAAGATACGAAAACACTCCTACAACTGTTGTTACTAGTTCGACTGATTCGAAACCGAAACTTACTTTGGAATCTTCCTCTAAACCTAAACCTACTTTTAATAACTTACCAATCAAGTGTTGGAATTGCAAAAAAACTGGTCATGTCTCTCCAAATTGCTCAGAACCACAAATTATTCATTGTTATGGCTGTGGGAAACCAAAGGTCACTAAACCAAAATGTCCAAATTGTAATGGCACTTCTTTAAACTAAACTTAGAGTTCTCGGACCGAGTCGAGCCCTCTTCACTATCATTTATCTCGGAAACTCATTTTGCTACACTACCTGATCATCACAAACATGTCTTAAATTTTGTCTTAGCTAATGTTCGCAAGGATGAACGTCCTTACCTTAATATAACCATTTTTGGCTACCCTTTTAAAAGCTTGCTAGATTCTGGTTGCTCTAAAACTATATTAGGCCAATTAGGATGGAACCTCTTAAGTACTTTAGGTCTTTCTCTACAGAAATATCGTCCTTTTCCTAAATCCTCTTCTTCTTGTTTACTTGCTAATGGTGAAACTTGCTACATTCTTGGTACTCTGAATCTCCTATCACTCTACAAGACAAGACAGTCACTCTTGAAGTCTTAGTCATTCCTAAAGTTACTCAACCACTTATCTTAGGTATTGACTTTTGGAAAGCAATAGATTTTGTCCCTAATTTTCAAACTGGTACTTGGACATTTGGAAATTCTGAAGAAATTTGTTCCTTATCTACTACTGATCATCTTGTTACTAGATCTAATCTCTCTGATACTGAAGAACAATCGCTACAATCACTATTAGATACTCCTGTACTAAATTCTTCTGAACTTGGCTGTACTACTTTAATAGAACACCGTATACGTACAACCAGTGAGCCTATCAAACAACGTTACTACCCGCTTTCTCCTATATTACTTAAGATCGCTAATGATGAACTTGACTATGATAAGACTGGGAATTGTGGAACCTTCTTCAAGCCCTTGGTCTAGTCCAATAGTTCTCGTTAAAAAAAAAGATAATTTTTACCGTTTTTGTATAGACTACCGAAAGGTTAACGCAGTCACTGAAAAAGATGCTTACCCTCTTCCTTATATAAATACTATCTTAGATCGTCTTCGTGATGCTCAATTTCTTTCTTCTCTAGATATTCGTTCTACTTATTGGCAAATCCCCCTAGCTCAAGATTCTAAACCCATTACTGCATTTACCATACCTGGCAGAGGCCTATATCAATTTACTCGTATGCCTTTTGGTTTACATAACTCTCCTGCTACGTTTCAACGTTTAATAGATCAAATTCTTGGTGCTGATTTGGAACCGTATTGTTTCGCTTACCTCGACGATATTATCATAGCTACCTTCTTTCGAAAAACATTTAGAAGTTTTAACGAATTTTGATAGATTGTCTACTGCTGGTCTCGTTTTGAACAAAGACAAATGTCATTTTGTCTCTCCGAACTAAAATATCTTGGCTATGTTGTCAATAGAAATGGTTTACTTGTAGATCCTGGAAAGGTCAACGCTATTATCTCTATACCACAACCTTCTTCTGTCTCTGAAATTCGTCGATTACTGGGAATGGCGAGTTGGTACCGTCGCTTCATACCAAATTCTCTACTGCTTTAGCTCCCTTAACTCATTTAACTCGTAAAATACTCCATTTGTTTGGTCTCCTGAATGTAACGAAGCTTTCTCTTTTCTAAAACAACAACTTATTTCTGCTCCGATACTTTCTTGCCCAGATTTCACCTTGCCTTTTACTATCCAAACTGATGCTTCTAACTATGGCTTAGGTGCTGTCTTAAGTCAGGAAACCCTGATTGTGAAAAGTCATCTCCTACATTAGTCGCTCTTTAACTAAACCCGAAACAAAATATTCTACCACCGAAAAAGAATGTTTAGCTGTTCTATGGGCTGTTAGAAATTTCGTGCCTATATAGAAGGTGCTCATTTCACTGGCATAACGGATCATCACTCGCTCATTTGGCTGAATAAACTTCAGAACCCTTCTGGACGTCTGGCTCGTTGGGCCTTACGCCTACAACAGTATAATTTCTCTATCATACATCGTAAAGGAAGCAATCACGTCGTTCCTGATACTTTATCTCGAGCTATACCCGAATTGCCTTCTGATTCTCTCCCACAACTGTGCGAAATAAATATAACTAATACCGTACCTTCAATTACTCTACCTATTACGGATCCCTGGTACTTAAAAATGCTTGAACATGTTTCTAAAAATCCAAAAATTTCCTCTGGTGTCTTGAAAATAATCTACTTCACAAGCATGTTACTTCTTCTGACCTCACTGATATCTCATTGGGAAATTGGAGAGTGGTTGTTCCTAAGAATCAACGTAGTGAAATCATTCGCCTATATCATGACCCTCCTACTTGTGGTCAATCTGGTGTTACTAAAACTCTAAGCCGCATTAAAAAATTTTTCTACTGGCCAAATCTTCGTGCCGATATTGCTAGATATATTCGTAACTGTCATACCGGTGCTGCTCACAAAGTTGAACAAAGAGCACAACCAGGTTTATTCTCTCCTAGAGCAACTCCTACTCGCCTATGGCAAGTGTTAAGTTGTGATATTGTCGGTCCCTTACCTCGCTTCTCAAAAGGTAACTCATATATTTTTGTTATTGCTGACTATTTTACTAAATTTCCATGTTTCTTTCCACTTCGTACTGCTACTGCCTCTAAAATTTGTAAGATTATGGAAGAACAAATATTTTTGTTATTTGGTACTCCTCAATACTTAATCGCTGATAATAGCGTACAATTCCGTAGTCAGGAATTTTCTAAATTATGCTCAAACTATCAAACAGAAATATTATTTACAGCTAAATATCATCCTAGAGCTAATCCTACCGAACGCGTTAATAGAGTTTTGAAAACCATGATCGCTTCATATATTAAAGAAAACCAACGTACATGGGATGTTAACCTACCTAAAATTGGCTGTGCCATAAGAACTTCTAAACATGAAATAACTGACTACACTCCTTACTTCGCGTTCTGTGGTCGGGAACACGTACTCTTTGGAAATATGTTTAAAACTCGTTTAGATGATGAAACTCCTTCCATTGATACTAACCCTGTTGTTACTACTCGTACTAAAGAATTTTATGAAAGGTTGCGTACTGATATTCTTGATAAAATGAGACGTTCTACGAAACGTACTCAAGATCGCTATAATCTACGTAAACGCACGGTCACTTATAGGAAAGGTGATGCAGTGTGGAAACGGAACTTTGTCTATCTGACGCTTCTAAATTTTTAAATGCTAAACTTGCTCCTAAATTTTTAGGCCCTTTAAAATAAGAAAAGTCATGTCTACCTGGACTTATGAATTAGCTGATTCTTTAGGGAAATCTATAGGCATATTCCACGCTAAAGATTTGAAACCCGCTTACTCTGATAATTTACATTCTTCTGCATCTGACTCAGATGATCACCCTACGATATCTTCGGATACCATTTCTCTCAAACGATATAAACCTTGTAAACGACATAAACGTCAAAAGGTGTAATTTTCCGATTTTTTTTCTTTCCCCTTTTTCCTTTCCTTTCTTATTTATTCATTTTTCTCTTGGTCTTCTTCAACGTCAAAATGGGTGGTTGGCTGAGGACGTTGTGGCGGTTTCTTGATAGGTTAGTGCTCAATTCCTTTTTTCTTTGAACACTTTCCTCGCTCTTCCATCGAGCCCTATTCACTACTACACTCCGTTCTTTCTTCTTTTCTCCTATTTTCTATCCTTTTCCCTTTTGTTTTGTTACCTTCGTTGGAATTTAGACTGTTGATTTTCTTTTATTTTTCTTTCCCTCTCCTCCTAGGTTTCATTACCGTTCTTTCTTTTCTTCCTAATTGACTTGTTGATTGTACTGATGTTACGCTTTGCGCGTGGTCTTTTAGATTACTCTTTTGATTTGTTTTTTTGAATTTCGCTATTTAGCTACCTTTTTTTTTTCTTACACTTCCTGGCTATATTTTTGTTAGGGGGGTGTAACGTTATCTTAATTAATTTGGTCACATTTCTAGGATCGCTATTCTATGGAATAAATTGTTTTCATTTTTCTTTACTGTCGGATAACGTTTGCAGTCTACTTGATTCTCATTGGTGTATTGCGTTCGTTAATCTCGAACCCTTGTTTCCGCTTTTAGTTTCGTTTTTTTGTTTTTCTGTTTCCGTGGTTGCAAGGGTACACACAAAAAAGTGAGTTGGATATTTTTTGCTTCACTTGAA
>JARFJB010001325.1:62500-65000 GCA_036346205.1 Vesta saturnalis
TGTGAGGTGTGTGTATATGTGTGTGTGTGTGTGTGTGTGTGTGTGTGTGTGTGTGTAGTGTGTGTATGTGTGTGTGGTGTGTGTGTGTGTATGTGTAGGTGTGTGTGTGTGGTGTAGTGTGTGTATGTGTGTGTATTAGGTGTGATGATGTGTGTGGGTGTGTGTGTGTATGTGGTGTGTGTATGTGTGTTATGTGGTGTGGTGGTAATGTGTAGGTGTGTGTGTGTGTGTGTGTATTAGTGTAGGTGTTGTGTGTGTGTGTGTAGGATTGTGTGTATGTGGGTATGTGTGTGCGTGTGTGTGTGTAGTATGTGTGTGTTGTGTGTGTGTGTGTGTGTGTAAGTGTGTTGTGTAGGTGTGATATATGGTTTGTGTGTGATGTGTGTGTGTGTAGTGTGTAGTGTGTGTGTGTAGTGTGTGTGTGTGTGTGTGTGTAGTGTATGTGTTATGTGTGTGTGTGTGGTGTGTATAGGTGTGTAGTAGTGTGTGTGTAGTGGTGTGTGGTGTGTGTGTGTGTGTGTGTGTGGTGTGTGTGTAGGTGGTGTGTGTGTGTGAGTGTAGTGTGATGTGTAGAGTGTGTGTGTGTGTGTGTGTGTGGGTGTTGTGTGTAGTGATGTGTGTGTGTGTAGGTGTGTGTGTATGTGTGTAGTGTGTGTGTGGTGTGTGTGTGTATGTGTGGTGTGTGTGTGTAGTGTGTGTGTAGGTGTGTGTGTGTGTGTAGGTGTGTGTGTAGGTGTGTGTGTGTTGGTGGATGTGTGTGTGTGTGGTGTGTGTGTGGTGTGTGTGTGTGATGGTGTGTGTGTGTGTGTGTGTGTGTGTGTGTGTGTGTGTGTGTGTGTGTGTTTGTGTTGGTGTGTGTGTGTGTGTGGTGTGTGTGTGTGGTGTGTGTGTGTGTGTGTGTTTGTGTGTGTGTGTGTGTGTGTGTTTTTGTGGTTTTGGGGTTTTTTGTGGGTTTGGGGTTTTTGGTTGTGTGTGTTTGTATTTTTTGTTGTGGGTTTTGGTTGTGGGGTGTGTGTGGTTGTTTAAAGTTTGTGTTGTGGTTTGTTTTTTGTTTGTTGTGTGGTTGTTTTTTTTGTTGTGTGTTTTTTTGGGTTTTTTGGTTAAAATTTGTTTTTTTTTTTTTTGGTTTGGGTTTGTTTTTTTGTTTGTGTGTTTTTAAATTTTGTTTTTTGGGGTTTGGGTTTGTTTTGGTGTGGTTGGGGGTTTTTTTTTTGGGGGTTTTTTTTTGGGGGGGGGGGGGGGGGGGGGGGGGGGGGGGGGGGGGGGGGGGGGGGGGGGGGGGGGGGGGGGGGGGGGGGGGGGGGGGGGGGGGGGGGGGGGGGGGGGGGGGGGGGGGGGGGGGGGGGGGGGGGGGGGGGGGGGGGGGGGGGGGGGGGGGGGTTTGCTGGTATTCACATTTTCAATTTACGTTTGAATCTTTTAATTTGTGGTATATGGTTTTAATGAAACTGAGGTTTTATAGGTTATTAGATATGATTTTAATTGAGGCCCAAGAAGATAAGGCTTATAAGCTGTTTCATATCAAAAAGCAATATGGTTGAGCTAAATCTGCACAACACTACCGGTTACTTCGAAAGGACAATAAATAGAATTAGACTCCAAACTTAAATAGTATTTTTATTAAAAATATCATGAGATTCAGAATACTTGTAAAGAAGAAATTTTATTTAATCAATTAGTTCGTTACTTTACTGTGTGAACTTTCTATATGATGTGTAAATAATCTTTAACGTCTAATATCGTGGTACCTGTACAGAAACCAAACCGTAATTATATCTGTTAGGAACGAGTCATTAAATTAAATTCCCAACACCAACAATCATCACTGTAATGACATTGCATACATAATTACGTCACATACAACACGTTACCTTGTTAAGAGTGAACGCCAATGACGATTAACTAAGAACAATCGTCATTGGTGGACTCTGACTTTTTACATGGATAATAATTTGATAGGAATCTTGACTATAGAACCAGTCATAAAAACTAAAAAACAAAATAAAATTTATTAACGAAGAAAATGTTTATAAAATGAAAAAAACAATTCATTTACTAGATTACTAAAATCACATGATTTACTTTAGAGTACTTCGGCAGCGCCCAAAATTATTTAACTACAAAAGTATTCTAAAGGCATTCAAAAAATTTTATTATAAAATACATACTAAATTTGAAACACTTATGTACTAAAAACGTGAACGTAGAATTTTGACAGTCTTGCTCTCTAAAGGCTGTTAAAATTATTTTATTCTATAAAAATGGAGAAAGAAAATCTGAATTCTGTACATACGTTATGATAAAAGTGTATTAAAATATTTGTAGCAATTACTACTAGGCTTAAAGTTTCATAGTCTGTGAAATAAAATTTTACATTTGATTATAAACACTACACATTTTGTTGTTGCAAGATAGGGGGTGAATTTTTACTCAAGTGTAATGTAAGTATATTTGAGTAAAATTGTCACAGCACTTAAAATGTTCATAAAAGTATCTATTT
>JARFJB010001325.1:70000-74749 GCA_036346205.1 Vesta saturnalis
TAGCTCTGTAGAGAAAAAATATGCCTTCTCCACCAGTCATTGTGCGGATCACAACCAGAACGTGCATCATCAATCGAAAGTATAACATTTTAATTTTCAGTTTTCCCAAACACATACTTATTTTCAAAAAAAAAAAAAAAAAGGAATGGAAGACAAATACAAAAATAATAAAGTGAACATTACAACACTCAATGCAACAAAGCTTAAGATCGGAAGCACAAATGGCGAATTTTAGTTTTCTAGAAGTTAACTCACCGGATATTATTTTAATTCAAGAATCTAATATGTCCGAACTACCTAATTGAACAGAACACATGACTTTTATTAAACCCGTGTTTAACTGAATACAGTGGAACACTAATAGCTATAAAAAAAAAGTCTTAATTTAAAAATAACCGAGCACAAAATTGTGCATGAATCATACGTGCAAAGAATCAGCATAACATTAAATGCACAGAAATGGACATTATGGAATGTATATGTGCCTCACAACGTAGTAACAGCAATGGAAATAATGAAAACTTTGTACTTAGATTTACAATGCTTTAACACTTGGAATGACAAGATTGTCGTTGGAGGAGACTTGAACTGCACATTAAACCCTACCACTGATCGACAGTTTTCAATAGAGCGGAATAGCGCTTTAAGTAAAGAGTTACAGGCGCTTATAAACGATTTTTTACTACATGATGTTTGGCCCATGTTGAAAAAAGGAAGGTTTTACTTTTATACTTCGCAATCAGCTTCCAGGCTAGATAGATTATATATTTCAAATAACTTAATTGCAGACCTTTTAGGCAGTTCTTTGAAATTATCGTTTTCTGATCATTTGGCCGTAGTATGCTCCTTCACTTTTAAGAAAAATATTTTTAGCATACCGGTTTACTGGAAATTTAATGATATGTTACTAGAAGATAAAAATTTTATTGAAGCTATAAGTATTTACTTGGAAAATGTGATCAGAAAAAGACCCCAATGTAACACACTCGTATGGTGGGAAAATTTAAAAGTAAACTTAAAATACATAATTATACTTACTGCAAGCAAAAAAGAGCACAGATTTTTGAACTTAATCATTTGCAAAACCAAATTCGAGCATTAAACAGAGACACAAACACTAACCTGCATAAACAAATGCCTTCAAATACAAAGCAGGTCTTGGGACAAGCACAAGACTGGTATAAAAGGAAAAGCGAAAAAATTATACTGCAACACAAACTAGACAGCATAATCTACACCGACAAACCTTCCCTTTCAAGGAATCAATTTTCAACATTTAAGTCATTATCAGAACTATACGAAGATAACGCAATAGTATCGAACCCTTTAACCATTACCTCTCTAGTAAAGAGCTTTTACGTAAACAAATATAGGAGTGACGTGCAACACATAAATCGCGACTCTATACTTTTTAAAAAACAAAAGGAATTGACAGAAGTACACAAAGTGCTACTGGATAACCCTTGAGACTAGAAGACTTCAAAGCCGCTCTGCTATCTCTCAATAAAAGGAGCGCGCCAATAGATGGACTAACTACAAAGTTTTACATCACGTTTTGGAAAAAATTAGTCACATTTACCATGAAGTGGCAACAAAGTGTTTGGAGCAGGGAAAAATGATCAGATCAATGACTAAAGCGATAATCAACCTCATTCCGAAAAAAGGTGATTTGAAGGCATTGGATAATTGGAGACCAGTATCGATTTTAACAACGGACTACAAAATATTAGCAAAGGCCTTATCTTCAAGGATTTCTTCAGTCGTCAGCACCGTTGTTGACACTGATCAGACTACATGTACCAGCACGAACTATCTACGACACGTTGCATTTACACAGAGATACTATTTTTTATGCAAATCGAGACAATCTTCCATTAGCCGTCATAAACCTCGACCAAAAATCAGCGTTTGACGGAGTTAACCACGACTATCTGTTTCATGTTTTAGAAAAAATGAATTTTGGAGAATACTTTATCAATGCCGTAAAAACAATCTATAAAAATGCAGTTTGTCAAGTACGAGTAAATTCGTTGTTAACAAGCGAAATCCCAATACAAAGAGGTATACGGCAAGGTTGTCCTTTATCCGGCTTCTTGTATTCCGTGTCATTAGAACTGTTCCTATCATTATGCAGACAGTCATTAGCAGGCGTATCACTCATTACTGATAATACAAAAGTGGTGGTCAGCGCGTATGCAGACGATATCTCGGTATTCATCTCTAAAGAAACTGATTTTAAAGTGCTTGAAATGAATTACGAAATATTCGCGAAACAATCAGGTTCACAACTAAACACAGAAAAAACGGTGGATTCTGGACAGGAGGTGGAAAAACAGAAGTGATGCGCCGCTTGATATCAATGGACCAATACGCATACCAAAATTCTCGGTATAAAGTTCTCTGAAAACCAAGAAAAGGACGCGGATTTAGCATTCATGGAACTAAAGGAAAAGTTAAAGAACTCATTAGCAAGATGGAAAAGAGAAACAACCTCACTATCCACAGCACGACAACATAATTGTCAATAAATCAATTGCTCCAAACACACACATTCACACAGTTTTGCCAATAAAGGACACATAACAACAGACCCAACATGCAGTGAGGTTTATGTACACACAACACTGACAAAAAGGATTTATGTTTACACAAACACACGGACATAGATCCACATTGCGACACACAGATTAATACACGTTCGCTTATTGATCACAAAATGTTACACACAAAGCATAATAAGTGGAAAACACAAAAACAATAATTAGACATCCAACATATACACATTTTTTATAGTAACACACAACAAGCATACAACACCATTTGTACAATCCCTTAGATCAACACTTCATATAAGTGTAAAAAATTTCAAGAGGACTAAACGACATTAAAAATATCCAGTCACAGACACTTAATCGAAAGAGAAACCACCGCTGTTTGTAAAGACTTGGTCATCATTCAAAAAATGTCACATTATGAAAACAAATAATAGTCAGATCAAGAATTATCTGCAAAATTAACTTGTCAATCCAACACTGTGAAATAATCTGATAAAACACTACCAAAGGATAAAGGTATACTTGAAGAAAATTACAACAGAACTAAAGGAATGAACCACTGAACCAGCTACAACTGACATTCACTACCTGAACAGTAACAAAGATTATTGAAAAGAAAAATATAAGAAAATGCAACAGAAGCTAACAGTAGAATGGTAGGACACGACAAAGAAGAAACGGATTCTAATAAAGAGATCAAATGGGTTACTTTTATAATAAATTGACATATGGTAAAGACAGTGAAATATCATGGAGGTTTGCAAGGACAGATTCAGACATGGTTTTTGTTAACACAGATATGGTATTGTCCAAACACAGGCATATATTAATAACATCCAAAAAGCTCTGTATGCAATGGTGGTCGTGACGTCGGATAAGTAATGGAAACTAAACTTTTAAAATTTTTAAACGTGGGTCACCAATTCCAATTTTCAATTAAGATTTTTAAAAATTAAAAGGGAAAATTTGTGAACCATAAACAGGAATAAGAAATTGTTTTGGTTAAAGAACAATGTTTGTAAAACAAAATTCCTTTGTGTTTTAAAAAATTTTTTAATTTTTGTTTTTTTTTTAAAAAAACAATTTAGTTTAGAAAATTTTTAAAAAATAATTAATTAACCCCCCCACACACACACACACAACCACACACACACACACACACACACACACCACACAACACACACACACACACACACACAAACCCACAACACACACACAACACCTGACAACACAACACACACACACACACACACACAAAAACACACCACAACACACACCCCACACAACACAGGAAACAAACAAAAACCCCAAACCAACAAACCCCAACCAACAAAAAAACCCAACCAACAAAAAAAAAAAAAAAAAACCCCCCAACCCCCCCCCCCCGGGGCCCCCCCCCCCCCCCCCCCCCCCCCCCCCCCGGGCCCCCCCCCCCGCCCCTGGGCCCCCCCCCCCCCCCGCCCGTTTTTTTTTTGGGGTTTGCGGGGTTTTTTTTTTTCTTTTTTTTTTGGGTTTTTTTTTTTTCTTTGTTTTTTCTTTTTGGGTTTTTTTTTTTGTTTGTTGTGTGTTTTGTTTTTGGGTGTTGTTGTGTGTGTGTGTTGTGTGTGTGTGTTGTGTGTGTGTTGTGTGTGTTGTGTGTGTTTTTGTTGTGTGTGTGTCTGTTGTGTCTGTGTTGTGTTGTGTGTCTGTGTTGTTCTGTTTGTTGTGTGTCTGTGTGTTGTTGTTGTGTGTCTGTGTGTGTGTGTCTGTGTTGTTGTTGTCTGTGTGTTGTTTGTGTGTCTGTTTGTGTGTATTTGTGTGTGTTTGTGTCGTGTGTCTGTGTGTGTGTGTGTTGTGTGTCGTGTGTGTTGTGTGTGTTGTTGGTGTGTTGTGTGTCTGTGTTATGTGTGTTGTAGTGTGTCTTGTTTGTGTATGTTGTGTTTGTGTTTGTTGTGTGTCTGTGTGTCTGTGTGTTGTGTCTGTGTGTTGTTTTCTTGTTTGTGTCTGTGTTTGTGTTTGGTTGTTTTGTCTGTGTGTGTCTTGTGTGTGTCTGTGTTGTGTTGTGTGTTGTGTTTGTGTTGTGTGTCTGTGTTTTGTCTTGTTGTGTCTGTGTTCTGTGTGTCTTGTGTTGTGTGTCTTGTGTGTCTGTGTGTTTGTCTGTGTGTCGTGTCTGTGTGTCTTTTCGTGTTGTTTGTGTCTTGTCGGTGTCTGTGTG
>JARFJB010001326.1:0-77500 GCA_036346205.1 Vesta saturnalis
TAATTGTCTCGTAGGCCTTCATTCAAATTTCATCAAAATCGTCCGTATAGTTTCGGCTGCCGAGTGACCACAGACACATACACACACACAGACATTTTGAAAAATTTTCTAAAATTTATTTTTTCGGGTTTTTTTTCGACCGCAATACTTTCTTGTTCAGGAAGAAAGTAAAAATTCCAATACCGCCCGCTTCTAGAAGATCAATAATACAATAACCATTTTCATTCATGGTTAATTAATTTTTAGACTTGCCTTGCATTATATTAAGAAACTGTATAAAGAAAGGCTACATAAAATTAAATTTATAAAATTAATCCTTATTCAGGTATTGAAAAATTTGAACTATAATCTGTCCACAAACGAATCGAGGGAATAAATCAAAATGTTTGGCAGATTCCATTCTGCGGTTACTCAAGAAAACATTGATGTGAATGACATCATCAAAGAAGATCGACGATCGACAACAAAACGATTGAAACCATAATGAATAAATATTTAGGGCTTCATAAGGTGTCAGCAAGATGGGTACCCCGAATGTTGACGCCCGAACAAAATCGTTTGAGAATCACTTCTTCAATAGCCAATTTAGCCATATTTAACCGTAATCCTAAATGTTTCCACGATCGCTATGTTACGGTTGATGAAACTTGGGTTCATCATTTAGATCCGAAATGCAAACAACAAAGTATGGAGTAGCGTCATCCAGGATCTCCACCTCCACGCAAATTTCGTGTACAGGCTTCAGCGGGAAAGATAATGGCTACAGTTTTTTGGGATGCCGAAGGAATTTTACTGGTACATTTTTTGGAACGTGGCCACACAATCACTGGTTAATATTATCCAACATTAGTTACAAAACTTCGTTATTGCATCAAGTAAAAAAGACGAGGAAAACCGTCACGCGGAATTCTCTTTCATCAAGACAACGCCCCAGTTCATAAGAGCCTTATTTCTATTAATGCAATTCATGACGCTAGGTTTGAAGTTATGGAGCATTCGCGCTACTCTTTTGACTTAGCTCCCAGTGATTTTTATTTATTTCCAAAGCTAAAGGGGAGTCCCCGGGGAACAAAGGTTATGGCAGCAGTGCAAGACTTCTTCTGTGCTCAAGACTCCGAGAGTTTTTCAAGAAAGGTGTTGCTATGCTTGAACATAGGTGGAATAAGTTTCTTCACGTTCACGGAGATTATGTTGAAAAATAATGTTGTATTCTATGCTGGAGATATTAAATAATGTACATCCCTCTTATATGTGTATTGTGTATATGTGTGTGTGTGTGTGTGTGTGTGTGTGTGTGTGTGTGTGTGTGTGTGTGTGTGTGTGTGTGTGTGTGTGTGTGTGTGTGTGTGTGTGTGTGTGTGTGTGTGTGTGTGTGTGTGTGTGTGTGTGTGTGTGTGTGTGTGTGTGTGTGTGTGTGTGTGTGTCTGTTATTATATATATATATATATATATATATATATATATATATATATATATATATATATATATACACACACAAGTATATAGAGGGTGTTCCTAAATATCATGTACATTCTTTGGTTTATTTCATGACTAAAAGTTTATATAAACATAGATCCGTAAACGCTTCGTTACTGAACTACAGGGTGTTAAACTTTCAAATTTCTTTTAGTTTTTTCTTTATAGTTCTTGCAGTTTTCAAGATATTTAGCATAAATTTGGGACATAGGATACGCTGTGGGGCTTATATCATTGGGAATTCCAAATGGTTGTGAGAATCTACATTTTTTCAGGAGTCGTGCCCCTTTCCTCCCACTGAACTTTTTGCGGTGCGCCACTGGTAGATTTTAAAATACAAAATAATTTTTCTGTTTTATTTAGAAACTTTTTGGGCTCTTGTAGTTTTTTCGGATCTGCCACCGTTTATTAATTTAAATGTGATAGTAGTAGTAGTTCAATAAATAAACAAAATACGACCTATCTTCATACACCATTTTTTTCTTAAAATGACTTCCGGAACACGACTGTCAAAGTTTTGTACACCTATCGTGAATCATATATATATATATATATATATATATATATATATATATATATATATATATATATATATATATATATATATATATAAATTTATATACAAATTCTATTAATATTTTATAGTTATTGTAGGTATTGCAGTCAACGGGTTCTAATAAAGAAAACTCTTTTATTTCTTTCAAGCTTTCAAATCTTTATTGATTCTTCATCAGAATATCTAAAGTAATTAAATACGGTTTACAGTTATCAAAAAATAAAAACGTTACTTACAATTACGAGATTTTTTTAAATGAGTTGACAACATATTAACTTAGTATATAAATATTTCTTTTTAATAGGTACAATAAAATTTAGAAATTATAATCAACAGAACACGTATTTATTACGTTTTGATAGAATTGTGTGTAACGAAAATGACATTTAAATTTAAGAAAAAAAAAATTTGACACCTTTCGTTGATTATAATTTCTAAATTTTATTGTGTCTAAATCGTTGTATTTATATACTAAGTTAATGTTGCCAATTTATTTAAAAAAATCTCGTAATTGTAAGTAACGTTTTTGTTTTTTGATAATTGTAAACCGTACTTAAATATTTTAGATATCCTGATGAAGAATCAATAAAGATTCGAAAGCTTGATAGAAATAAAAGGGTTTTTGCTCTTCCGAGACTAAAATAGATACTATAGTCTCTGTCTACAGGGACTAAAGTGGGTAATTTATTCCCTAGGGATTAAATATGGACTGATGTCAAACTTTAAATATTTTTTATTAATTTTTTTACGAAAAATTAACAATATTATTACAATTAATAAATATCGAGCGATTGATTTCCGAAACGATACTGCTGGATGTAAGGTTGAACGCATTTCCAAATGAATCAATGCCTGTGGGCCGTTTTAACTGACACGAGGGTCCTGGGAGTGAGGTAGCTGGTGTTTTTTGATCACCTCCACCTCCAAAAATGTTTTCGGTGATAAGGTTCTTATTATTCAGGGAGTTTTCCACATACCCTTCTGCAACAGTTGCAGACTTCCATACCCCAAGTCTCTTTAAAACGTCAACAGTCGCACCTGAATCAGCTAGTAGAGATGCAGAGGTTCGCCGCCAACAATGTCCTGTATATGACAACGCATCTGGTAGGTTTAAGAATGTTGCAACTTTCTGGGGCAATTTTCCAAATATATTCTTTCCTACAGGTTGCACTGTACACCGCTTGTTAACGTAACGAACAAAAGATCTTCTCAATGACATATATTTCTTGCAGATTTTTGTATAACTAATGATAGTTTTATCTGAATCTTTTACAACGAAGTTCCTCTCTGTTCCATTTTTGGTAGCTCTAATGTTAAAACAACGTTGCAAAAGATGTTGAATGTGACCTCCTCCAATCCTTTCACATGGCTCCGCTTTTCCTCTCATTGATTCCCGTACTCTCTGGAACACCCCCGGAGTATTTCTTACGGTTTCAAATGCATCTACTATTCGATTTCGTAAATCATCTACAGTATTCACTGGTCTTTTATACACTAGAGATTTGAGATGCCCCCATAGGAAAAAATCTAGGCTATTGAATTCAGGGGACCTAAGAGGCCATGGCTGAGGTCCACCCCGTCCTATCCACTTGCTCTCATACACTTCATTTAAATACTAGCTAAAATATAAAAACGTGCATACACCACATTCCATTTGTCAGCAAAAGAGGCAAGTCTTGGAGTAATAAAGGCAATTCGTGTTGCAACAAATTCCTGTGTGTGTCACCCGTAAGTCGACCAGGTAACAAGAAAGGATCAACTAAATGATC
Source organism: Vesta saturnalis (assembly GCA_036346205.1). Classification (NCBI taxonomy): domain Eukaryota; kingdom Metazoa; phylum Arthropoda; class Insecta; order Coleoptera; family Lampyridae; genus Vesta; species Vesta saturnalis. Next base: position 3,802 of record JARFJB010001326.1, read on the forward strand.
CTCAATTAAACCGCCCCATACGTTTAATGAGAACTGCTCTTGAAAATGCCTTTCTACACTTTCATATGGATTTACTTCCGCCCATATGTGGTTGTTATGCAAATTTGTAATAGAATTTCGAGAAAAATTTGCTTCGTCGGGAAACAAAATTTTACAATCACAATTGGGGTCTACTGTTAAGGTACCATTGACAGAAATTCATCCTTAAAGGGAAATCTCGGGCAAGGAGCGCCTGTACCCTTTGAATGTGATAAGGGTACAGAAGACAGTCACGCAGAATACGCCCAACAACTTGATGACTAATATTTAAAATGTTCAGAGATTTTTCTGGTGCTAGTGTCAGCTTGTTCTTATATTTCATTTAGAACAGATTTTTCGATCTGTGGTGTTCTAACAGTACGTGGTCTACCAGAATCATTGGTATCCTTCTTAAACGTTCCAGATTCTGCAAGACGCCTATGAATATTTGAGTATATTCGATTATCAGGTATCACTCTGTTAGGATAACGCTCCATGTACAGCCGTAATTTGCCATTTTAGACTTCTTGAAATTTGCCATTGTTTCGAGATTACGAGTATTTAAAACACTTACACCTTACAGATTACAACTTAAACCATTAATTTGTAAATGTGCATACAAGTTATGATTTTAAATGCGACCTGTCACAATTAATAAAAACAAGCGATTATCAAAATAAAGCTAAAACCTACTAGACAATGTTAAATATTTTAACCTCATCTAGCGAATTATAGAACATCGTCTTCATTTTTTTTTCGGTAACGGTCGCAAATACGAAAAAACTACAAGGGACCAAAAAGTTTCTAAAGAAAACAGAAAAATTATTTTGTTGTTTAGAATCTAGCAGTGCCGCACCGCAAAAAAGTTCAGTGGGAGGAAAGGAGCACGACCCCTGAACAAATAACACCCTGTAGATTCTCACAACCATTTGGCATGCCCAATAATACAAACCCCACTGCGTAACCTATGTCTCAAATTAGAGCTACATATCTTGAAAACTGTAGGAACTATATATCAAATAGGGGCCATCCCTGTAACTCTTGAACGGGTCGTTACATTTTGTTCAAGTTTTGGTGGGTTATATTAGAGCCAGTTTGGGATTTTTTTACATAAAAAAACAATATGTCCGACTTTCGGTTTCACCGTAAATGACACGAAAGCTGAAAATTTAAATGGAACAACCTGTATGTTTTTACATGTTTGGATTCTAAGGCTTTCAAATACATACAGTTCATCTGTCAAATGTCAACTCACACGCCATTTTACTTTGACAGAGTCGGCTTCAGGAGCATGTTGTGTTAATAAAAATTAGAAAATTAAAAATTACTGCTTTATTTAGTAACTAAGGAAATTACTATGCATATTGTTTTACTAGTACTTGAAAGAGTTATTTAATATACAGGGTAGCCCATGTATGTTTCAGTTGGGAACAGTGAGTTTTAAATTTGATCGTTACCGAACTTCATAAACATTAATTGTTAGGAAAAATACTATTGTGGGGGTAATTGTACGTCAATTGTCTATAATTTAGATAACGTCATAATGATCTAAAATTAAAAAAATTAGATTAAATTTGCGCTTGAGTTGACATTTGACAGATGAACTGTATGTATTTGAAGCCCTAGAATCCAAATTTTTAAAAATATACAGGGTGTTCCATTTCAATTTTCAGCTTTTGCGTCATTTTCAGTGAAACCGGAAGTCGGCCATATTGGTTTTTTTTGTGTAAAAATCCTAAGCTGGCACTAATATAACCCACCAAAATTTTAACAAAACCCGTTAAAAAGTTACACCGTATGTATATATATATATATATATATATATATATATATATATATATATATATATATATATATATATATATAATATTTTTTGTGGGGATATTTTTAATTTTTTGGGCAAAAATAATATTTTTTAAACAATTTTCCACAAAAAAGGTACTTTTGTTGAAAGTCAAAGAAATTACTGGTTTTGGAGTTATTTGAGGTTTTAACATGTTTTACCTAAAATAAGAAATTAAAAGAAATATTCAGTTAATTTGGTTTACTTGAATTAAGCAGACTTAGACTGCAGACCCGCAATTTTTCTTTGTTTGACAGATTTGATTGACACATTGTTGTTCATATTTTTGGTTTGTTTAACAAGTCATAACGCTTTTAAAAATTTTGATAATGAATATGTACACTAATAGTGACTATACCGACATGTTTTTAACGTTAGAGGAATGTGATGGAAACGCTAAAGCAGCGAAAAAAAGATATGGGGAAAATTTTCCAAGAACTGTCCCAGATTCAAAAACATTTTTGAATTTAGGGAGGGGGTCCCGTGAGACTGGAAGCTTTAAACAAAAAAAAGTAAATTCTAGTAGACCACGAGTGGTAAGAATTCCTCAAACAGAAGAAAATATTTTAAATTTAGTTGCTGCGGATTCTACGATAAGTGTAACAAATGTGGCAAGGGCAAGTAACGGAAGTGTTTCTAGTGTACATCGTGTATTAAAAGAACAATTATTGCTCCCGTTTCACGACAGGCAAGTACAAGAATTATCGCCTGAAGATCTTTTTTTGAGAAGAGACTTTTGCGAATTAGACAGAATCATGATTTTTAACAATATATTCTTTTCACCGATGAATCAACTTTGACTAGACAAGGTATGTTTAATAGTCAAAACAGTCACTTCTAGGCAGAGGAAAATCCAAAGGTTAAACGTGTAACGCATTATCAACATAATTTTAAGTTAATTGTATGGGCTGCTTCAATAGGCAACCGCCTCGTTGCACTAGAAAAACGTTTACGATTATGTATTCGTGAAAATGGTGGTCATTTCGAAAATTTGATGTAAAAACCAGTACCTAACCATTCAATTTTTTTTTCTGTTTGTTTTGTGTAATTCGTTGTTTTTTTTTTAATTGTTTCCTTTGTCTGTTCTGTGTTAATGTCATACACTTAAAACCTTTTTTAAGTTCTAAATAATATACAATATTTTTACGTCATAGTTATGTCTGAAACAATCATTATTCCCTGAGGTAGTTTGTTCTCGCGCATGAAAATTATTTATTGTTCCATTTTAAAATAATTTATTAATTCAGTCAGCATTATTTACTAAAACCTCAAATAACTCCGACGCCCGTAATTTGTTTGACTTTCAACAAGAGTATATTTTTTGTGGCAAATTGTTTAAAAAATACCATTTTTACCCAAAAAATTAAAAATATCCCCATAAAGATGTTTCGGGGCAAAACAAGTGGCACCCCCCCTTAGCCACGCTCCTATACAAAATATTAAAAATTTGTGAACACTACCTTTTATGACCTAAGCTAACGTTATTTTTTAATATTCTTTTTACCCTAGAAATTATCGGAACGTTTTTTGAAACACCTTATATATAGGCTATTACTGTTAGGCTGCAAGCTCATGTGCTGATGTAAGTACTTCAGTAGTAATAAGAGAAAATATTTATTTTCTAGTCAATTTCGTAAAAACCTCACTTTTAATTTGATTGAACTAAACTTTGGTCTACCCACTACTGAATGAAAAATCCAATACAAGCCACAATTACAACAGCGCTTTCTGTAGTGTTGTAATTAAAGATCAAAGCAAGCTTTAAAAAGAATCGAAAGAGAACTGTTATTAGAATTTAATCAAATTTATAGACAAAATTAATAGAATGCGTCATTCACATCATAGCAACTACTTAGGTTTAATACTATAAATTTGAGTCCATTGTTAAGACTACCTACTCACAATAAGGATGCTCACATTAATCAATCTCTAACAGAATAATACAATACTTTTGATTAAACTTAAATAAAAAAAGAATAAAACTCCCACATTAATTTTTTTGCCTTAGTTGCTATAAAAAATCCTTTGTATTACAACAAATTTGCTAAATTAACCATTACTGAACATGAGGTAACCGATATACTCGTAACTACGTACCTTAAACTAAATGACAGCGCATAACAAGCAAGAGAAACCATCAACTCTTTCTAATCATATTAATTAAGTATTTAAAATTCTCCACAACGAAGCTACGTCTTATAGCTGTCAAAAAACAAAAATACAAGACATGTTTTGCTTAAGAATAGGTATAAAAATAAATGAGATACTAAAAACACGTAATTATTGTTTATAGTACGTAAACTTATAATTAAGGTTATAAACTTATTACATAATTAATTTGAAAGATAAGCCCGCTAACAAGAGTTCATTTAAGACAATACAGTGTGATTATTATTAAGCTGGTTAGGTTCTAAAATTAGTTTACATTGTAATCAGATACTTACAGCCCACTTTTGTTACTAATTTAAGTCTTACTGAATTTACTGTTTTCATTATAATAAAACCTTTAAACTTTTACAGATAGTTTTTTTTCTGTTACTTTATACTTTGAAAGAATGTTAATTAAAACGTTAGCTAACTGCAGGAAATTAAACAAAATTCTTTTGATCCTATTATTTATAGCAATTGCGTTCTGATTAGGTTAAAAAGGGAAAAATAAGTTTTCTTTTCATAAACTTACTGTAATAAACAAGATAAGTTGTTTGATGAAAAAAACGGATGTAAAGTGAATCACTATTTATTTTTCAAAAATGTATACAAAATGCAAAATTAGAAAATTAGATAATAATAAGTACGTTAATACTTAACATTTTTTAAACTATTATAGTAGGCTAGTCAACAAAAAGGTATAGAGGGAAATGCTTGGAACACAATTTTTGACTTTGTAACTTTGTTTGGACTAGTTAGGAGGTGAACATATCAAAAGCCCCGCCCGTAGCCCTTAAGCCGGGGGGGTGAAAGTCTCATTTTTCGGTTTTTTGCTTATATCTCGGAAACTATGCGTCCTACCGACATGACCATTCTATACAAAATGAATGCTGATTAAATTTGCTACAAGTTTTATTCAGTCAAATTTTTAGATATCTTGTATAGTTTTCGAGATATCGGCTCTTGAAGGTCTGTAATTTTGGAAAAAAATGTTTGCTTCACATTTTTGCCCTTTTTGACCGGATAACTCTTCAATGATGCACCGAAAAACTAAATGCTGGCCATAGTGTTTTAGAGCATTAAATTCTTTTCAATAGTATATATTACTTTACTATTTTATCTATTTTCCTTCAAATGTTAAAGCAGTTTCAGTGTTGAGCGTGAAATCTGAAGTTTTGCAACAACTGTTGACTAATGAATCTAACAATTTCTCACTGTTCCCGGTCAACGTATTGGCCGAAATATGCACCATTATGTACAGATATTCAGTACTGGACGTCTAAATAGCACAGATACTCATTTTAGAATATATACTTGTAGGCCCGCTGACCAGGTTCCTCACACTTAATTAAAAAATATCTAGACCATTTTAATGGGAAAATATTGTGCTATGATCATGTTTGTGCATATATGAGTGTCTATAAGACATTGTGATAGTTTTACAAACCACAACCATTAAGTGAAAACGAAGTTTATTGACATAGAAAAGTGAATTAACATAAAATATTACAACAGAAGGTACCATTCAGTTAATTTCTTGCTCTCTTGGGGTGGGAAGGACCGTGATCCTCGTCTTCGTTTTCATCTTCTTTTTCTATCATCTTCTCCATCGGACCCGTGTAGGGAAACGGTCAGAGGATCCTCCTGTTCTTCATCATCTTCGGGGTCAACTTCAGGGACCCCATTCAGGCAGTTCCCCTGGCAATTTTGGCATGCTGGGGAACATTTGAGGCTTCCTTTTTTGCAGCCACACTTTGCTCTGGCACAGTCTTTCGTGCATCGGCAGAAAATCATTTTGAGGATATCGTCCGGTGCAGCTGCTAACTCACTGTGCACTGGGACCAGGCAGTTGTTCTCAAACTTCCACCCATACACCTGAGGAGGCAGGTCATTTACCAGCCACAGCTGAACTTGGTGGAATGTTCGAAGGAATGCTGTTTTACTGCTCCCTCGGTGGAAGGAAGACAAGAGATTGGTGGCCACCGGTTTCAAGAATGACTTGTACCTGTAGGCACTGAGGGAAACCTCTTTCCCTGGAGCCCCATACCACCTCAAGATGCAGGTTTCACCTGATTTTTGCACTTGGGCGGTGGTGGAGGAAGGGTCTGAAAAGACCGCTGCGGCTTTTTGGACCTCTGGCGACTTCAGATACAACTTCGCAAATGCGACCTTGCTTTTTAGAAATGCGGAAGATGTTGTGTCGCACCCAGTAAAGGCGTGCAAAAATAGCACGTCCTTGAAACCTTGTTGCTGAAGCTCTTGAGACGAGAATAAGGAATCCCTTGTCTTACCACGTCCAGGCTTGTTGAAAATAAAGTCCTTATGCGCATCAGCTTTAGCCATCAAGAGGACTACGAGGTCGACATCTTCACCCACAATTACAGACCACCGTGATCAAATAACAAAGACAAGTCTTCATCCATTGAGAATGATTTAAAAGTGCACATGTACATCCACTTATCTCTTATTTGATACTGTTCATTAGCAATTAGGGAACGATACGATAAAAGTAATTAAATCATCACGCAATAATCTCTTTAGGAAAGAAACATTGTACTATCGGAAGAGATAAAACTTTATCAAAGTAACACAACTGTGTAATGACGAATTTTTGTAATCAAGTATAGTAAAATATGCGAAAAAAGTAATGAATTCCCCGCTATCTAGTTCATCAGGTAACAATACTCCAGCAACTTCACCATATGTTGTCGAATACGCCAATATCATGGGTTACAGAACAAACTATTCCTACTGCATCAATGCAGTAACGATCTGTTACAGAAATAATTTTTTACTCTTTTGCTGTAAATTGTGTTCAGCGCTTTTGAGCAAAAGTTGTTTGCTCTATCGCACTAATTGAAACACTCGTTCCTCTCTCTCGCACTTGTGTTCAAATTTAAAACTCGAAAGTAAAAAGTGATATCTGTCGAGTTAAAATTTTTACAGAATAGGCCAAATTTTTTATTTCTTTTCGAGATATAGAAAATTGTGTAGAATTTTATTCAGTATTAGTATTCTGGGACCAGAAATGATTTCTCCCATTTTACGGGTGTTCTTATAACTCCTTAGGGTGGCTCCCATATTAACTTATTTTCGAATAGGTGGACCACTTAAGTTAAAATTTGGTCTTGATTAGTACTTTGGACAAAAACATCATTTTACCCTTTGTTGGGGTGCTATTACCACTCATTTACGTAAGGCAACTCTTATTTTCCGTTTTTTTTTATAAAATTTGAGGATGCCATCCCATAAAGGCGTCCCCATGCAAACCACCAACAGCCCTTTGTTTTTTCTGCATAATTTGTTCAAAATTCATTTTTTGCGTGTGATACTCCTACGTAAATTTTTGGGTGACTGAAGTAGACGGATGTATTCAATCGTCACCAGTAATATTTTGGCAAATTAAGTCATCATTTGTTGAGTAACACTTTATTCACCATTTAATTGTCGTTGGATATTAAATAAATTAATGTTCTGTGTATTGTGGGTATAATGTGTACTTTATCAACCACTACCTTTGGACTAATTATAAAGTAGAGTTCAGAACGCCTCAGTTTTCGTTCTGTCGTTTTGCCTTGGATTACATTTATGGAAGCTTCCCCATACCAACCAACTACAACCCTTCGCTTTTTCTGCATATACTATTAATCCGTTTAAAATATTTTTTTTATTTTCGATTAATAGCTGGATAATAAAGTACATCCCTATTGAACCGTCAAGTACGTGTGGTACTCCTACGTAAAGGTATAATTTAGTTATATCTGAGAATTTATAAACGAATATTATGTAATAACGGATAGTAAGAAATTATTTTTTACTTGATATTTAAGTTAGTGGTTTGTGTATTGCGAATGTAATGTGTACTTTATCAACCACTATCTTTAGACTTATTATCAAGTAAAATTCAGAACGAATTTAATAAAAGTAGAACTGACGTTTTGGTGCTTAGAACCTTGCGCTATGTTTTTAAGATTGTATTAAAACTGATTATGTTATAAACGGTTTAAGTTACCGTCCAAGCTAAATTGGGACGTTTGTAGAACTTTATTAAGTGTATCGTATTAAACACTTACAATTTAACGCTTCCTGGGGCGCAATCGTAAAATAACGAGATGGGGCGCAATGGATCTAATAGGTTCATATATATATATATATATATATATATATATATATATATATATATATATATATATATATATATATATTCATGAAATTTCGTATACGGGTTTTTTGGGATGACAAATTCAAATTTGTGGTCCATTTAGTTGTGGCAGAATAAAATTCTGCATTGATTTGTATTAGCATTCCCTATACCTATCTTCGATAGTTTTTCTCATATTGAGGTATTTGTTCATTTCTTCTGAAAATCAAAACGATTTACCTGATTTTTCCATGGATAGCCATGGAAACCACAGCTAAGTTTGTTGTTAGTAACTGTCAATACCTTTTGTTGTGTTTCTGTGTTCGGTTTATCAAAATAGAAAATGGGAAGTATTCAAACAGGGATATTTTGAACTTGTTTTATATTCATGGAGAATGTGATAAGATTATTAGCAGAACTTGCCGTTTGTTTAATGACCGATATCCTCATTTAACACCAATGAACAAGCACAAATTTAAGCGAATAGAGTCAAACTTTTTACGGTATGGAACAGAGAAAGCTGCCAGAACACGATCAAAGCCTATTACTGGCGAAGAAGCTAATGAAGTTAATGTCCTAGCATATTTTAATAACTATCCCCACGGCTCGATACGATCTGCTGCAGAAGATTTGGGCCTGTCTTACTATTCCATACAATACATCTTAAAGAAGCATAAAATGCATGATTATTCGTTTACCTTGGTTCAAGCACTTCATCCAGGCGATAATTTCAAGCGAGTGGAATTTTGTGAGCAAATGTTAATCAGAATTCAGGAAGACCCGCTGTTTTTACGAAAAATAATTTGGACGGACGAAGCAAAATTTACCAGAGAAGGAATTGTTAATCGACGTAATTGGCACTATTGGGCGTCGGAAAACCCACATTTCAAGCAAGAATCAAGTTTTCAAAACAAATTTAGTTTTAACGTGTTTTGTCTTGTAATGAATCGTCGTGTCTCTTTTCAAATTTATGATGAAAATTTGACAAGTATAAAATATTTGGAGATTCTGAGAACGGATGTCTGAATTTTTAGAAAATCTGCCTCTTAATATTTTACAATACTGCTGGTATCAAATGGACGGAGCTCCTGCACATTCAACGCGTGACGTTGATCAAGAGCTCACCACTATGTTTGGTGATCAGTAGATCGGTCGAAACGGACCATGGCGGTGGCCTCCCCGATCTCCCGATCTAACTCCACTCGACTTCTACGTGTGGGGCGAAGTCAAGGATCAAGTATACGCCACTCCAGTCCACACAAGAGAAGACCTAGGCTTAAGAGTAACGACGGCATTTCGCCAGTTAAATCGTCATCACGTCAAAAAAGCTTGCACGAAAGAAGTTCAGTCAAGACTTTTAGGTTGTATTCAACAAAATGGAGGCCACATAGAACATTTATAAAATTTTGAATTGTTTTTCTTACTTTCAATAATATTAATAGTTATTATTTGCATATTACTTTTATTCTCATCTTATTTGTTGACGAAATTTAACAGTTCTGTTTGCTTTGATAAACTGTGCGTCTGTGCGTCTGTGCGTCTGCGCGTCTGCGCGTCTGCGCGTCTGCGCGTCTGCGCGTCTGCGCGTCTGCGCGTCTGCGCGTCTGCGCGTCTGCGCGTCTGCGCGTCTTCGCGTCTGCGCGTCTGCGCGTCTGCGCGTCTGCGCGTCTGCGCGTCTGCGCGTCTGCGCGTCTCCGTGTCTGCGTGTCTCCGTGTCTCCGTGTCTCCGTGTCTCCGTGTCTCCGTGTCTGCGTGTCTGCGTGTCTGCGTGTCTGCGTGTCTGCGTGTCTGCGTGTCTGCGTGTCTGCGTGTCTGCGTGTCTGCGTGTCTGCGTGTCTGCGTGTCTGCGTGTCTGCGTGTCTGCGTGTCTGCGTGTCTGCGTGTCTCGTGTCTCCGTGTCTGCGTGTCTCCGTGTCTGCGTGTCTGCGTGTCTGCGTGTCTGCGTGTCTCTGTCCGTGTCCGCGTGTCCGCGTGTCGCGTGTCCCGTGTCCGCGTGTCCGCGTGTCTCGCGTGTCCGCGTGTCCGCGTGTCCGCGTGTCCGCGTGTCCGCGTGTCCGCGTGTCCGCGTGTCGCGTGTCGCGTGTCCGCGTGTCCGCGTGTCCGCGTGTCGCGTGTCCGCGTGTCCGCGTGTCCGCGTGTCCGCGTGTCGTCGCGTGTGTCCGCGTGTCCGCGTGTCCGCGTGTCCGCGTGTCGCGTGTCGCGTGTCCGCGTGTCCGCGTGTCCGCGTGTCCGCGTGTCGCGTCGCGTGTCCGCGTCCGCGTCGCGGTCCGCGTGTCCGCGTGTGCTCGCGTGTCGCGGTCGCGTTCCGCGCGTCGCGTTCCGCGTGTCCGCGTGTCCGCGTGTCCGCGTGTCCGCGTGTCCGCGTGTCCGCGTGTCCGCGTGTCCGCGTGTCCGCGTGTCCGCGTGTCCGCGTGTCCGCGTGTCCGCGTGTCCGCGTGTCCGCGTGTCCGCGTGTCCGCGTGTCCGCGTGTGCGCGTGTCCGCGTGTCCGCGTGTCCGCGTGTCCGCGTGTCCGCGTGTCCGCGTGTCCGCGTGTCCGCGTGTCCGCGTGTCCGCGTGTCCGCGTGTCCGCGTGTCCGCGTGTCCGCGTGTCCGCGTGTCCGCGTGTCCGCGTGTCGCGTGTCCGCGTGTCCGCGTGTCCGCGTGTCCGCGTGTCCGCGTGTCCGCGTGTCCGCGTGTCCGCGTGTCCGCGTGTCCGCGTGTCCGCGTGTCCGCGTGTCCGCGTGTCCGCGTGTCCGCGTGTCCGCGTGTCCGCGTGTCGCGTGTCCGTGTGCGTGTCCGCGTGTCCGCGTGTCCGCGTGTCCGCGTGTCCGCGTGTCCGCGTGTCCGCGTGTCCGCGTGTCTGCGCGTGTCCGCGTGTCCGCGTGTCCGCTGTCGCGTGTCCGCGTGTCCGCGTGTCCGCGTGTCCGCGTGTCCGCGTGTCCGCGTGTCCGCGTGTCCGCGTGTCCGCGTGTCGCGTGTCCGCGTGTCCGCGTGTCCGCGTGTCCGCGTGTCCGCGTCGCGTGTCCGCGTGTCCGCGTGTCGCGTCCGCGTGTCGCGTGTCCGCTGTGTCGCGTGTCGCGTGTCGCGTGTCGCGTGTCGCGTGTCGCGTGTCGTGCGTGGTCGCGTGTCGCGTGTCGCGTGTGCGTGTGCGTGTCGCGTGTGCGTGTGCTGCGTGTGCGTGTCTGCGTGTCGGTCGCGTGTGCGCGTGTCGCGTGTCTGCGCGTGTGCGCGTGTGCGCGTGCTGGCGTCTGCGTGTCTGCGCGTGTGCGCGTGTGCGCGTCTGCGCGTCTGCGCGTCTGCGCGTCTGCGCGTCTGCGCGTCTGCGCGTGTGCGCGTCTCGCGTCTGCGCGTCTGCGCTGTCTGCGCGTCTGCGCGTCTGCGCGTCTGCGCGTGTCGCGCGTCTGCGCGTCTGCGGTCTGCGCGTCTGCGCGTCTGCGCGTCTGCGCGTCTGCGCGTCTGTCGCGTCTGTGCGTCCGCGTGTCGCGTCTGTGCGTCTGCGTTCGCGTCTGTGCGTCGTGCGTCTGTCGTCTGTCGCGTCTGTGCGTCTGGCGTCTGTCGCGTCTGTGCGTCTGTCGCGTCTGTGCGTCTGTGCGTCTGTGCGTCTGTGCGTCTGTGCGTCTGTGCGTCTGTGCGTCTGTGCGTCTGTGCGTCTGTGCGTCTGTGCGTCTGTGCGTCTGTGCGTCTGTGCGTCTGTGCGTCTGTGCGTCTGTGCGTCTGTGCGTCTGTGCGTCTGTGCGTCTGTGCGTCTGTGCGTCTGTGCGTCTGTGCGTCTGTGCGTCTGTGCGTCTGTGCGTCTGTGCGTCTGTGCGTCTGTGCGTCTGTGCGTCTGTGCGTCTGTGCGTCTGTGCGTCTGTGCGTCTGTGCGTCTGTGCGTCTGTGCGTCTGTGCGTCTGTGCGTCTGTGCGTCTGTGCGTCTGTGCGTCTGTGCGTCTGTGCGTCTGTGCGTCTGTGCGTCTGTGCGTCTGTGCGTCTGTGCGTCTGTGCGTCTGTGGTGGCGGTGCGTCTGTGCGTCGTGTCGCGTCGGGCGCGGCGCGGCGCGGCGGCGCGGGCGTGCGTGCGTGCGTGCGTGCGTGCGTGCGTGCGTGCGGGTGCGGGTGCGGGTGTGGGCGCGCGTGCGCGTGCGCTTGCGCGTGCGCATGCTTGTGTGTGTGTGTGCGCGCTCGTGCTCGTGCGCGTGCTCGTGCGCGTGCTCGTGCGCGTGCGCGTGCTCGTGCGCGTTCGCGTGCGCGTGCGCGTGCGCGTACGCGTGCGCGTGCGCGTGCGTGTGTGTGTGTGATTATTGGAAGTCAGGAGAGTGAATGAACAAAATGTGAAAAAGTGGATATTTATAATAATTTATATGAAACCTTTGAATGAATGTATATGTCCTTCAAGAACTAATATAAAAGGTAAATTACTAAATATAACAAAGAGAGTGCAATCCATGATATAAACTATTCGGAATCTTCCGCATCGGCTTGATTTCCATCCAACCGTAAGTCGCAACAGCTTTCACAAACGATTTCTGCATGTACAAAGCACAAAAATTTGCTGCATGATCTGCAAAAATATTTTGTGTATCTTGAGCGCAAGGTCCACACCTTTTCCTCTTGTTTGTCGAAGATCCAGTTTTCCCAGAGACTTCTCCTGTTTGCGTTGCGGTAGCACTTCCTAACTTTTGTTGTTTTTACTAAAGATGAGTTGGAATCCCCCTTGTTCTTTTGTCGTCGACTCACATGTTCACCCACCAATTCCCCAGTAAGCTTTTTCAGAAAAAATCTTCTTTTTGGCATTTCCTTTGTATATAACGTAGGCATTTATTCCAGCGATATTTAGCATCGTGAAAATTGTTACTAGAGGCCAACGGCGTGTGTTTCTTTGGACATTATAAGTTGCGCACATTTGATCCACCAAATCAACGCCCACCTTATTCCGATTATATTCCGTTATAATTTGCAGCTTACGAGTATCCCCTGTTGTTTTGTCAATTGAGCCATCAAAATGTCTGCTTGATACTAAAATTGCAGTTTTACCCTTTTTTGGTACATATGAAACTAACGTAACATCTTTCTGAAGGCCAAATAAACTTGATTTTTCAGGTCTGCTTTTGGGTGAAACAAACTCGGGCGGAAGTTATCGTTTATTTTTTTCATAATACCTACGCAAGAAAATGTTTTGGATTGAAGAAATGGGACCAGCTACAGATCAATAAACCTGTCTGCTGTTATGTTACGGCCAGTGTTTTAGATAGGTTCTGCCAGTCTCTTGACAATATCAGCAGTCTTGAAGCTTGTCTCGAATGGACCTTCCGGTTGTTTTCCTGGGTGTATTTCCAGGTTGAAGGGATACCCCACTCTGGCATCCACTAAGGCAAAAATTTTAATGCCGTACTTATTCAGTTTGGAGGGGATATATTGCCTGCAAGCATCGCATCAATCGTGACATTTGTGCCAGGCGAGTAATTGGCTTTACAGTTTTCAACAAACGATGTAAGCACTTCGCGAATAACTGCAGGCTTGTCAAATTTTCTTCGTTCTAGACTGTGACAACGTAAACACTGGACGGGAGCAATGAATCTAATGGATTAGCAAAGAAAAAACTTTTCAGACCAATATAGCGATAAATGTTTACTTACAGGTTATTATGGGTACTTTCCAAGCAATAGTATGAAACAAGAAGATAAATTGTAACACATACAAAAAAATACGAGATCGAGCGCAATGAATCTAATAGATATAATATGACGCTAACGAGCACAACCGCAAGTAACTAAAACACAAACGTGTCTGGCGTTTCCTCAACTCAGAAGACGAAGATATACCAACGCAAGGTTGCCAGATAATACGGAACCGTAAATTATTCACAAATTTGTATAGCGATAATCTCTCAGATCAGTTGCGCCCGGTGTAGGGGTAAATTGTAATTACGTTCTTGAGACATGCTTGAATTCATGTGTTTTGATTACTTTTAGTGTATAAACTAATTAAATCAAATACCGACTATGTAACTGTAAATGTATGTGCGCGGATGGATTGCTAGCTAATGCTTTTATTTACGTTATCTGTTCCGTATGGAAATTTCTGGTTATTTAGGATTACCTCACGTAAGAACACACGAAATACTTTTGTTTATTTGTGCATATAGGTTTACCCCGTTATCTGCGAACTAATAATAATAATATGTGATTTTTAAGTTTTAATTTTCATATGATAATTCCTTATAGGTAAATTAATATTTTCTTTTCGCCGCAAATTTACGGCTTTTGTAATTAATAAAATCTTTTTTTTTATTTCTTATTCTTAATGGTGTAACAATCACAATTTCACCGATCCAATGCATTTTAGGTGTTGACGTTTGCGGAAGGAAAGTTGTCTACCCTCCTTACGTAAACATGAGTTTTGTAGAAGTACAAGGTAGCATTTCTTGCACTTTTCGTTTTTTAAAGTTTATAAGCTTGAATATATCATTCTGTCTGGATAAACGTTTTTTTTTTGTTAATATGTTTGTCTATTTATTTTTTGTTACTGATTACTTTATTTAATGTAAGATTTAATTTACATGAAATGTGACGTTTATTTATGATCACCAAACATTCCAAGCGGGTTAAATGAACTTTTATGGTTATTTTTTTACTTATCGCGTATTGTAAATTACATTGCAATTAGACAAAATTTTGTAATTAACTATCAGTAATACAATACGGATTATAATGATTAGTAGTTAAAGGTGGTAACGTATTTTGCGGATTATTAATCATTTTCGCCTTTAATGTATAACGTAAATCATTACCAGGGCTGAAGAAGGACTCGTGAACAGATATATATAATATATATATAATATATATATATATATATATATATATATATATATATATATATATATATATATATATATATATATAGGGTGCCACCAACGCGTCGATCTCTAGCACCCAAACGACTGAATTTTTTCAAAATCTGTTTGGGCGAGAATATGTAAGCCTTCTAGGACTACAATCTAAAATTAGTTTGATTTATACAGGGTGATCTACAAGCTTGTTACTTATCAAAGTTATATTATTTTAAATGGAATACCCTCCTTTTTAAATTTTTTTTGAAATAAGGTGAAAAAATAAGGTAGACTTTCATTAGAGTTCCCTATACCTAAACCTTACAGTTTCCAAAATATTTAACATTCTTGAAAATGTAGGGTTGTCAAAAAATTCAAGTATTTTTCGATTCAGAAAAGATGAGACAATCTAATCTAGGTCATCGTAATAAGGATATTTGGAAGTACGTATTCTGTTGTTTATTGTTTCAAATCATAATTTATAAAATACAAAGAATAACGCGTAAAGTTAACAAACTTCAAAGTTAAATATCTTTGTTATTTTAAATACAACGCCCAAGAAATTTTTATCGGAATGGAATAGTCTTTTGACAATAGTTCGAACTGTATTAGGGTTCCCTTTACCTAACTTCAATACTTTTCGAGAAATTAGTGTATTTGTTAGATTTTTAAAAATTACGCCATTAACTCATGTCGATCAGTTAGAATTCTTTGATTTATAAACATTTCTGTCATATTGACGTATTTCAAAATACGACAGTGTTTATAACTATTGATGATTTTTTCAGTACATTGTCTCATCTTTTCTGAATCGAAAAATACTTGAATTTTTTGACAACCCAACATTTTCAAAAAATGTTAAATATTTCGGAAACTGTAAGGTTTAGGTATAGGAACTCTAATGAAAGTTACTATTTCTTATAAAAAAATTAAAAGGGTATTCCATTTAAAATAATATAACTTTGATAATACAAGTTTGTAGATCACCCTTATAAATAAATAATTATTATATCTAATAATATTAACATATTTTGAAAAATTATCGTTTGAGTAGCTAAGACAGTTGTGTATGTATATATAATATATATATATATATATATATATATATATATATATATATATATATATATATATATATATAATATATATATATATATATATATATATAAATATAAATAAGTAATTACTAACCATAAGCATGAGCATACTAACAAAAAAAAATCATACTAATATTTTGCTTTTGACTGTCCGGTTTGAAGTTGGACAATAATATTTTTATATTTTAAAATTAAGGTTAGGGTTAACCTAAGTTAAGTTATTAATTTATGATAGGATACTTAACAGTCACTTATAGGACGAATTTTAGAAAGCTTTTAGTGAATCTTAGAGAGCTTTTATATAAGCTATTTTTGAAAGAAATTTTCATCTTAGACCCTAGTGATTAGTTTATTTTCTGCTTTATGTGAACATTATGAGATCTTACTTTTCCCACCTAAAATTTTAAGTAAGTGTCGACAGTGATATTTATTTTCGCGTTTAGGACGGTGTCCTATTCGTACGAATGATATTATCAGAAATACATTAAATGTGGTATTAGTAATTCTAAAGTATTTTAAGTTTAACTCTATTTTCTACGGTTCTAGCTCACGTCGGTCTCTATACAATAAAAAAGGGAGTGGTTCGTTTGTTGGCATTGATCACTAATTACCAGGTTCGTTCACACTGAACAATGAACTCAAAAGGGTTTTATACATATATTAGACCTACTATTTACATTCTCTAAATATTCAAACTTAACACTAACTTAAGTATATACATATGAACAAATCAAAATAAATCGGATTCTGAAATAACATAACTAAAATAGATATTACAAGTATACTAAAACATCCACCATCCCCCGAAGGGCCTGGAGTAGGACGGATCTCCTTGTGGGCGTCGGCGTATAATTGCGGTGAGTAGGAACAGCAGACAGCTTATTCCTCTCATTACGTTTGCTGCGAAAATAACATCAACTAGATGTTTATGCTCAACAACGAAAGGGGTCTTAATCTCCTATAGAACGTGAAAACAAACAGAAGTTTTATTTATTTTAAAATATTCTTAAGATATTTTAAAGTCCTGATTGTTCGCAGTGAAAAGCAACTGGTTTCATGTAGTTATGAACGTTATGATAAAGAGATTTAGAGATAGACAGGTGTTTGCCACTATAAGCAAACAAGTTGAACGATTGCGATACACCTACTTCTCGATCAGAAAGAAAAACAATACTTTTAAAGGGACTGTTTTATACTTATATTGTATAAAAGAATTCGTATTATATATTGTATAAATGCAACTTTTACGAAAGGAAATTGAAACTTTTCGTAATTAGAACAGATTTCAATAAAAAAGATTTGGTGTTTTATAATTATTTACACCTTTAAACTGACATAAATACTCTCGTATAGAGCCATCGAGTGCAGGGAACGCGTAATGGGTTAGTCGCTTGGAGGCAACGTGCGCGTCTAGTTTAGGTAGCGATGGTAGTGGCTACATGGGGACCTGCAACTTGGGGCGGCATTAAGGTATCTAAATCTTCAGGATCGTTTAGCGTACAGGATTGTTTATCAGGTATAGGTTAAAACAAACGTTTATGGGTACGGTATTATTGAAGAAAGATTACTTCTTTAATTGTGGATTCTCGCGACTTGCGATCTGGAATGAACACTTTGTCAGGACTTTGGATAAGAAGTAAAGTTTTCTCTGACTGGGGACGGCGTAAGACCTTTAAATCTTCGGCACCTGTCGGTATTCAGAGCTGTTAAATAAACAAGCTGACAGGATAACGGAACGTTTTACGAGCGTCGTTATTTAATAAAGGTGTTAAATCAGGATTTATTCTATCCACTTGATATCTCACAATGAGCGAGCAGTTGGGAAAGCGGTTTCAGGACTTTTACTTTTACTTTTTAAGAAGTCAGCTTCAAAACAAACTTATTTTAAACTGGTAATTAGGTTAGGTGATATTGAAATGTAATACTCACTGTTTTACGTAATATTTACGTAATTTACGAAACTGGGCGACCGTAAAGTGGTGTAATTGCGGGCGGCGTGTTACTTTCTTGAGTGAATTTGTGTATAATATGTTTTGAATATAAATTACAAGATTCTGGTCTACTGGCCCTTACGCTGTCTAATTGGTATCCCGTGGATCGGTAGAATTCAGACAGTCCGCCTTTCTTTCCGATGGAGTAAGTAGAAGACTACGTCGGGAATACCCCCGGCGTGGCGTCGTTTACTACCGTATGTATGCGGTTGTGTAATTAACTTACATGCTGTTGGCCACAGATTTAAGCTGCAGTAAACCCTGGTGAGTTGAAATAAGTTCAGGCGAACTGAGTCGAGTTGACTCAAGGGAGAATGATGAGGAAACGATCTGGGCCCTCAAAGGAGACCTATGGTAATTAGCGCGGGACTGAGTTCGGACTAAAAATGGGGAAAGAATGAGAGTGAGGGTAAAAAAAGGAAAACTCCACGTATTTCTTATCCTCGCCAAGGGGGAGGTCGGTCTGTTTGAGCTTTCCAAGCTCCTTCAGCCAAATCATGCATTATGTATATCAGCATGGTGGGATTAAGGATGGGTGTGATCAGGATAGGATCAGAAGGAACAGAGTTAGGGTTCTGAGGGGGAAAGTACTACCCCAGCATTCGCCTATTTCTTAACGTTCTTGAAACAACGTCGGAAGGGATATATATTCATTATTTGGTGATCTGCAGTTTAATTGAAACAGGTTAATTAACAAATAATTAATTCAAACAATTTTTTTGTAAAGGACTTTTACAACCTTATAGATTATCTTTATCACTCATGTTACAAATGCAAAACATAACCAAACCATACGTTACGAAAATTTGAGGACTGTGACCATTTTATATGCTGGGGAAAGCCCTGTTTGTGTATATGCGTATATTTCTAATCGAAGACGACAGACAGACGAAAGAGGATAGTATTACCCCCTCGTACTCCTTATCCCGCAGGTCTACGCCCAAAACAAATCACTCGCCCATATGCACACACGTATATATCCTACGATACCAGTCCAGAACATTAATAAAAGTACACATAACCGATTTACAGATCATTCAAACATACCTAGTTAACATATACATAATCCAACGCACCGGTTTACAAAACCACATGGTCCTTATCCTAACAAAAATGTCCTACATAATTAGGACAGTATCAAACTCTCTCGCCTGTTACCGCCTCCGGTGTAACGTCCCGATCAGTTCACCAATATCCTGATACTCTCACATAACACCTGTTGTTTTAATTAACATTACCTAATTTACATTTTCACTCATAGAAGGAGACACTAGCTCGGGGAACCGCATGCGTCGTCCCTTGCAGCTGTAGAAACGGAGCCAACCAAAATTACTTGTACTTTATTATTTGTTGTTTTATTATTTATCCAGGATATTTTAAGTTTGTTTAGTTTATTATATAGTTCAATTTACTTTATAACCGTTTGTATAATAAATGCGTTTATAACCGGTCTGGTTTATATTGGTTTATTATTCACAAATAGTGACGTCGTTTAACCCCGATCCTGAGGGACACAAAACCAAGGCCTACCAGAAATTTTATTTGTAGACCTGGTATACTACAACTCGGAATGACACAAAATAGCGTATATACTGCGGGACTGAGGAAACTTTTAACCCCCCGAATGATTGCAGCCCTCGACTCACTCACTCGCGGGACTAATACTAGCTCCTCATTCCTTTAATATACAACATACTATTATTTCATAAAACACGTTGAAACTTCTAAAAGCACACCACTTGTAATAAAAAATTACTAGGGTGTATTGCGAGGGTTGTTAGTAATTTCACCCCTAATATTACTTATACTCCTAATAATAAATAGAAGATTTTGTGCCTTCAGTTCAGCCAGTGATTAAATGGGTCCATGTTCTTAAACTTTGATTTGCTGTAATTAGAATATGTGTGTTTGTGTGTGTGTGTGTGTGTGTGTGTGTGTGTGTGTGTGTTTGTGTGTGTGTGTGTGTGTGTGTGTGTGTGTGTGTGGTTAGATATGTTCGCTTCACAAAAAAAATTAGAATACCTCGGATGACGCCAACTTATTTTATGGAAAACAAGTAAACCGTAAATATAATAAATGTAAAATTGAAAACAATAACAAGGTTTATTATAAAATCTTTAAGTCAAGTTATTAAAGTAGAAAATCTAAATACTAATGTTAGTAACTTAAAAATACCTTATATTAATATTTAGAAACGAAATACCTGTACTTTAAAATTTTGGATGTCAGTGGTATACTGTCACGGATAAAAAATGCTGACGAAGGTACGCTTTCAATTTTGGTTGTGCAATTAATCTTGAAATGGAAATATAATAGAGTTTTGATATTCGTTGATCCCAAATAAGTAAATTCCTTTACAAACAGCCAAACTTGGTAGATTTAAATGGGTTAATGTACCATTTATTTATAATTTTCAGCATAGCAGCAACTTCTATTGCGTCATCCTCGTTAAATTGAAACGTAATAATACAATGAAATTACGTAATAGGAAAATGTAACGTAATAAAAGTAAAAATAAAAGTGTAATAAAAGCGCCTAAAAAGGATAAATATAATAGACAAAGAAAAATAGGTTTAGTTAGCTCTTACCGTAAAATCTACGACACTTTTTTAATAAAAATACTCAAGAACAAGACGGAAGCTTCTTGCTTTCATATCGTAACAACAACGACATCAAAAAGGATGTGTGCGCATAAACTCAATGTGCAAGACGAAATTCGCGTACTACCCCACTTTAAAATATCTAAACGAATACCTTTCAGCCACTGAGGTATGCAATTTACATGACACAAAAGTGAACGAAGTTGCCTAAATTATGGTATATTTTAATACAACTCAAAATGGTTTGTTGATTATGAAGTAGTGTACTTTGGTCACAAGTCGAATAAACCCTTAATGCGCAAAATTATTTCTTTGAGATTTTTTAGTTTTTTGGTGCTGAACGGTTTAAACTTTGTCATATCACTGAGGACTAAATTTAATGGGTGGCTACTGCATAGCAAATAAAATGGATTCACATACATTAAGTATGTATGGATGGTGGGATTAAGGATAGGTGCGGTCATAAATAGCCGCACATGGTGTGCGTATACGCAGTGATAATGCATGTATGAGAAAAAACCCCTGAAAACACCTCATACAGGGTAGACGGTAACGGGAATCGAACCCATCACCTCCCGAATGATAAGCAGATCGTGTTACCACAACTACATTAGCTCGGTTTATTCTAGATTGTTCCGCTGATTTATCACCTCTCATATTGACCCCGTTGTCGTAAGCCTGAGCTCTCTTACCCTGCAAATTTTTCAATTATTACATTTGAAAGTTTTTGTGGTGTATATCTCTCAACTGGAAAAAAGCCAAAAAGTGTTCGTTAACCTTACTGATAATATCATTGGGGTTAGATTTGCCAATAGACACATATCTAACTAAAAATATCATTTTCTCTATCTTACTAACATCAGGAGTACTATCTAGAATAATAGAATAGTGTTTGGATTGCTTAATTTCGTCAATAATATGTGATTTAATATGTGAATGTAAAAGATAAATCAGTTCGTTTTGGATATCTTTTCCAAGATAGTGAACTTTAGCTTCCTGCTGTACTCTACGAACATTCTCTTCCATTATTAGATCAAATTGAGCTAGTAGTGGAATGGTATATAAAAAATTTCCATTATTAAAATCATTATTTGTTACTGATACCCATAATGGATAAACAACCTTAAACAAACGTTTTTATTGTGGACACAATACGTAGAAGCACCTCATACCAAGAATTTTTTTCTGCAGCAATAAGCCTTTGTCAATAGTTTTAGAAGAATATTGTAATCGCTGACCAAATTCAATCCAATACATTTGGCATTGAATGTGATATTTTGATGACTCGTGTTCTTTTAAAGCGTCGCTGAGGCGCCTCCAACGTATAATTCCTTCAGTGGAAATAGAACTGAAAGAGCAACTAAAAAGTTTACAGCAAAGACAATATACACAGTTTTTCACAATGGAATATCATCTGGATACTTGTAGCCCTTTAATGGTTTAGTAACTGTTACTAAAAAATATCTTTCAACGTCTGACAAACTTGGTGGTCTAGCTCCTAGATCGGAATCTCAGATAACCACAGGTTTTGTATTTTCTTTAAAGGTACCCGGAGTAGGTTCTTCTAGATTTATGTCATTATCGATTTCGGTTACTTGATCGCCAGTATTCTTGTAATTTAAATTTGAATCTGATTCAACTTGGGACAACTCTGGGTTGTCAACCTAGGTAACTCTGTAAACTCCCAACATTGCATCTATGCTTTTTGTGGAAATTTACGAAAGTTACGAATTCTGTCACGCCTCAATAATTTTTTCAGATCAAAATTCACTTATCTATAAGTGCACATTACAAATTACAAATTTGCTATATCCGTAAACAAAACCTAAAATTTCAAATTTAAAAAAAATTGTCATTTAAAAAATAGAAAAACAGACTTCATCCAGAAAAATTAAAAAAAAGTAAATTGAAGTTTAGTGATTAGTCTTTAACTTTTTACACGCTTAAATGTATGGTCGTAGCAAAGTAAAAGGTGTGCCGTAACAATAAATAGGGATTATCCGGAAGCTCAGTTGGTCGTTTAGATACTTGGATGCGTGGTCGAGTGGCTGGCGTAGATCCACAGAAATTTTTTTAAAAGGGCACCACTTCATTTATTTTTATATCGCCTTTAGACCAAGAAAACGGCTACGACACAGGAAGATGTACGATGCAGTTAAAATAATTTTGGACACAGTCCAAGAAGGGAATGGGTCGGCTAGGAATTTACTCCTAGACCTCAGTGATAAAGAAACAACTGCTGGTGGTTTAATAGAACTCAGTTTAATTTGAACATAAGTTCATGCCACAAATCGGTGCTTTCGTTAAAGCTATATACAATATAATTAATAACACAATCTTGGTACAGCCCCAATAATATGCATAGATAATTGTAGTAGTTTATAAATAATAATAAATACTAACACAATCGTTGTCGTAAGTGTGGATAATTATACGGTTTGTGAACAAAATTTAGAAAATTCTTGGTCCTAAATATCGATTTAACCATCCGTTGTAATAGTAACACCTTTCTGGATAGTGCTATATAACCCAAAAAAAAACAAACTATACAATACTCAAAATCCACAAATATCGTGCACTATCCGACATCCAGCGTTGATCCTAGAAATCCAAGATCCAACACATAATCAAAATCAAATAACCAATAAACCATAGTTCTAGAAAGAGCTCTGCTTAAAACTGGCGTATCAGTTTTAATTCAAACGAATAGTAATTTTATGCCCGACATAAATAACCAGAATATTTTAGCCAGATGTCAACCATTGCGTTTTTCTTAAACACACAAATCAATATAAGTTTAATTAACATTACCAAAAAAAAAAATATGAATCATAAATTTTCACATAGCAAACAGAAAGGGGTTAGTTTGCTACTATTTCTATAAGCACATTAAAAAAGCGTAAGCTAGAACTGTTACAATTACAAAAAAAAAGTGCAAATATGTATAACCCAGTGGCTGAGAGCTGAAATAGTTAAAAGAAAAAATTGAATAGCTTCCTTATTATGATAGCGTTTGTAGACACGTAGAATCTGTAAAATGCTGATATGAGTTACCCCATATAAGCAGTTTAGTTCATAAACGTACAATATTAACATATATCGTGAAGCACTCTGTATAGTAACCGTTGAATTACGTAAGTGTCAAAGTTTAGATGTTTACTTCCCAAAAAAGTAGGTATAAAGATATAACAGCTGTGTAAATACAGCATAATTTTTGTGAAAATGCAAAGTTATAATACATGAAAGTAGCAAAAGGTTGAAGCTAGATTAGCAGCTGTAAGCAATCAGCACTTTTGTGAGTATAACTGAATTTCCACTAAAGCTTGACTAAACGTTTACGGTTGCAGGTACATAACCTCGTTAGATGTAATACTATTCAGTGTTACAACAAAAAGTAGTCACACACACGAATATTTATAACTGTAAATCGTTATAGTGAAAACAAATGTCTATATACGAGAGCTTCGTCATGAAGGAATAGCAATAAAAGAAACTCACCAGGATGTTGCTTGTGTATAATTACTTAACCCGGTTTATTTTCGACTTAGTTATTGGAGACCATTTGTAAGTTGTACTATAATGCGGAAGAACGCTAACCAAATATATGTGCAGAATCTTGTCTAGAGGAAGGACGATAATAGCCAATAGAAAGAGAAACCACGTGCCAGGACGTGAGACTTTTGTTACGAAGCTTTATATCCGAGAAACTAAAACTAAATTACTTACTGTAGTTTTTTTTTTACTTACTGTGGGGATTAAAAAACCAGCACTACGCTGTTTGGAACTTTTATTAAATAAATTTTGTAAAAATTACAGAGAAAAATCTAACAACGCAATTTTTGCCGACGTTATTTCAGAGGAACTCAAATCCAAAAGAAAGTTACCTGATAATTTTAATCAATCAGAAATTTCCGAAATTATCACATGCACCATGTTGCCAAATTTCTTATAATTGAAGCCAACGTGTGTTGCCTACACAACAGGCATAAACATTCTTATTCTCGCTCTAAAACTCAAAGTTAGTTTAACACGTAACAAATTGGAAATACCTTTTGAAGCCATCCATAAACTCTTAGCTGTCATTAGTTGATTCGAAAAAACTACATATAAAATAATTATAGTAACTTACCTTAAAAATTAATCGCACTTTTCTAGAACACAGTAATACATAAATAAAGCAAGTAAGTCATTGTCTTTGCTTTTATAATAGGGTATGAAAAACAGGTTGAAATGCGTAAAATTCTGCACGCGGGATAACTTTCATCGTCTGATTTTCAGGAATCGATAGAAATGTAAGGGTTGTAAGTTCATATCTGTTCCGTTTTTAAAGGATACAGAACAGATGTTTACAATAACGAAATAATATATATATATATATATATATATATATATATATATATATATATATATATATATATATATATATATATATATATATATATATATATATATATATATATATATATATATATATATATATATAGGTGAATCTTATCTAATCCGCCAAAATTAAAGGCGTGCTAGAACTCATCATTCTAAGCAAAAAGTTCATATGTACATGGGTCTGGAAATGCTTCGTTTCCGAGATACAGGGTGTCAAAGTTGAAAAAGAAATCGCGCTTACTTCAATATCTTTCGACTGTTTCAAAATAGTTTCATGAAATTTCGTATACGGGGTTTTTGGGATGACAAATTCAAATTTGTAGTCCATTTGGTTGTCGTTTCTAGAGGGCACCAGCGGCAACGATTTCGACCCCTTTAAATCTTAGAAATTTTTTTGCTACACAGTATGCCATTTTGGACTAGAAAACTCGATTCTCCTATCTTTTCTTCTAAAAAGGTATATCTTAGTGATGTCGCTAGAGCAACCCTTTCCGAGAAAAACGCTTTTAAAACTCATGATGCATACACATTTTCGGAGGGTATTTTTTGACAGGTTTATCAATAGGAATTTTTAATTGTTACTAAGTAACTTACTTGTTTACTTATGTACTTATCTGTCTCTTTGCGTTCATTGATAATAAAATTTTAATAAAAATCCATAATTAAATACGATAGAATGCCTACACATACAAGATGTATACTTTTAATATTAATTTTTTCTTTTCTTTTTAATGTTGGATATTTTAGTGCTCCATACAAAGTTAGTTTTACCAAAATAAACAATGTGAGTTATAAATGTCTTTTCTCGGAAAGGGTTGCTCTAGCGACTTCACTAAGATATACCTTTTGTAGCAGAAAAGACAGGAGAATCGATTTTTTAGTCCAAAATGGCATACAGTGTAGCACAAAAAGTTGCAAAGATTTAAAGTGGTCGAAATGGTTGGCTGGCGCCTCTAGAAATCACAATTAAATGGACCACAAATTTGAATTTGTCATCCCAAAACCCCGTATACGAAATTTCATGAAACTATTTCGAAACAGTCGAAAGATATTGAAGAAAACGCGATTTTTTTGAACTTTATCCTTGTACCCTGTATCTCGGAAACGAAGCATTTCCGGACCCATGTACATATGAACTTTTTGCTTAGAATGATGAGTTCTAGTACTTCTTTAATTTTGGCGGATTAGATAAGATTCACCCTGTGTATATATATATATATATATATATATATATATATATATATATATATATATATATATTATATATATATATATACAGGGTGATACAAACTCGATGGCCAAAACGAAAACAGCTGATTCCTCTGGCCAAAAGGAACAAAAATTGTTAATACAGGGTGTGTCTATTGTTGATGGTTTCCAAGTTGTTAACTTTTTTAATTTTTCTATTTCGTGGACTTATTTTTAAATCACGCTGTATCTTCCAAACTAGAAGAGTTACAAGAAAACACATTAGGAGAAATTAGAAGATGAAATTGCCTTAAAGAATATTGAATTCATTCGAGACAAACTCATCATTCAACATTTTTAATGACATAATCAATTCAGAAATGATTTTTTTTCAAATCCCAAGACAAATTTCCAAGAGGAATATTTTTCCAATAGAGATGGATTTGATACATGGCCGATAAAGGAAAAACTTCCTTTTTTCATAAGCTTCACAACGATATGAAAAAACTTATGGTTGACGTACTAATTATTGGATTGTTACAGGAATACACCTCAGGAAAACTTTTAGAGCATAAAATTACCTTAAAAATATGGTAGAGTAGATGAGAACTGACGATTTGTCCTCACTTTTCAACCAATCTGTACATTTACGGCAAGAACTACGTCTCCTTTACTGATATCTTTTCATCACCGTAGCAACGACTTGACATTAGTAAGTTAGTTGTCAAAATTTGTTTGCTATTACAGTTTTGCTGATTTCAATGCGAGTTCTTTCTATTGTAGTGATATTGTAATTTAGTTTTTGAGTCGTTCTTGTTCTTATTATTATTATTGTTCTTGTTCGTGTTCGTGTTTTCCTTCCTGAGCCATGTTTTCAAATGAAGAATATGCCGATATTCATTATTATTATGGTGTTGCCCAAGGGAATGCGAGTGAGGCTGCTAGACTGTGTGCAGCTGCTTTCCCAAAAAGAATTCATCCAGAAAGGAGAGTTTTCTCTAGAGTACACACTGCTCTAAGAGAGAGAGGATCTTTTAGGATCCTAAGAGATCAAGAGAAATTTCATAATGTTGAGAGGATTGACGACGTAATCCAGCATTTCGAAGCAAATCCTGAGACTAGCTTGTGGCGGTCATCTAATGTATTGCAGATGCCACGAGAAACAATACGGAGAACTCTTAAGGCTGACGGAAGACGTGCGTATCACGTGACGGGAGTTCAAGAACTTTTAGGTGGAGATCCAGGTCGGCGGATTGAGTTTTGCCAATGGTATCTCAATTCAGTTAGGAATGATCGAGATTTCCAAAAAGCAATCTTGTGGACGGATGAGGCCACCTTTACAAGGTCAGGCATCTTCAATATCCATAACACGCACGTCTGGGCACATGAGAACCCACATACTATGAGACCAAATAGCTTTCAACACCAGTTCAAAGTTAATGTTTGGGTTGGTTTACTCAACAATCAACTTATTGGTCCATATATTCTGCCAGATAGAGTCAATTCAGTGAATTTTTTTAATGTCCTTCAAGAAAACCTCCCTGAATTGATGGAGGAGGTTTCATTGGCAACAAGAGCAGATATGTGGGTTCAACTTGATGGTTGTCCTGCCCACTACGGAAGAGGTGTGAGAGATTGGCTAAACGAACATTATCCCCAACATTGGATTGGAAGAGGTGGTACAGTAGCGTAGCCTCCAAGATCTCCAGATCTCACCCCTCTTTCTGGATGAATTCTTCTTGGGAAAGCAGCTGCATACAGTCTAGCAGCCTCACTCGCATTCCCTTGGGCGACACCATAATAATAATGAATATCGGCATATTCTTCATTTGAAAACATTACTCAGGAAGGAAAACACGAACACGAACAAGAGCAATAATAATAACAAGAACAAGAGCGACTCAAAAACTAAATTACAATATCACTACAACAGAAAGATCTCGTATTGAAATCAGCAAAACTGTAATAGCAAACAAATTTTGACAACTAACTTACTAATGTCAAGTCGTTGCTACGGTGATGAAAAGATATCAGTAAAGGAGACATATTTCTTGCCGTAAATGTACAGATTGATTGAAAAGTGAGGGACAAATCGTCAATTCTCATCTACTCTACCATATTTGTTAAGGTAATTTTATGCTCTAAAAGTTTTTCCTGAGGTGTATTCCTGTAACAATTCAGTAATTAGTACGTCAACCATAAGTTTTTTTCATATCGTTGTGAAGATTATGAAAAAAGGAAGTTTTTTCTTTATCGGCTATGTATCAAATCCATCTCTATTGGAAAAATATTCCTCTTGGAAATTTGTATTGGGATTTGAAAAAAAATCATTTCTGAATTCATTATGTCATTAAAAATGTTGAATGATGAGTTTGTCTCGAATCAAATTAATATTCTTCAAGGCAATTTTATCTTCTACAAACTTCTCCTAATGTGTTTTCTTGTAACTCTTCTAGTTTGGAAGATACAGCGTGTTTTAAAACATCTTGGAAACGATCAACAATAGACACATCCTGTATTAACAATTTTTTGTTCCTTTTGGTCAGAGGAATCAGCTGTTTTCGTTTTGGCCATCGAGTTTGGGTCACCCTGTATACAGGGTGAGTCAGTTTTTTGTAGACAAACTTTAACAGGAGATAGAACACATGTTTCTAAAAAGAAAAGTTCCTATAAACATATGTCGTAGAAGGCTTCGTTTCCGAGATGCAGGGTGTTGAATATAATTTTTTTTTCTCGAATTTTCATTATAACTCATAAACGAATGCTTAGATTTTTTTCATGTTGAGGGGATAATGTCTATTAATTAAGGGGCATAAAACAAGCGATAATAATGTTCACAAACCTGCACAGTGGCGGAGTGGAGGGGGTGCTCAACCACTTTCATAAACAGAACTTCTACGCCAATGACTATTTTTTAAAAAAACTATTATTTTCATTATCTACATACAGTTTAACAAAATAATGTACCTTCTTCTGTTTCGAAATTCCTGTGCGTTTCCGAGTTATTTTGATTTTTAGTGTTTGATGTGGTACTAAGTTAAGTAATGTGCTTTATCTGAATAATTGAATATAAAGTTTTTAATTAAAAAGATATAATAAAACATTTAGAGCCATTTTAGTACCTAACGATCGTTTCTTTAAAATTTCAAATACATTTTCATTTATAAATAGGTAGGTTATCGGTTTTTTAGTATCCATTGTTATTATCCTCGTATAAAAGAAATGCATAATTATTATTGTTATGCGGTCAATACTTTCTGAATAATTATGTATGTATCAATTTCGCCATAAACATGTATGTAGTTTTAAGTGAAATTCTAATAAGTTATAGACCGTTGCTCACTTGCTCTCATTAAAGAGCCGCCACTGTATCAAGCGATACTCAAATACAAGACTTTTGTAAATTGAAATCTGTTTAGTACACTAATTTAGCAATCCTTATTTATTATTGTAACAATACTTAATTAATAATTGTGAAATTAATAAGAATTCTTAGCAATAACGATTTATAAATAAATAACAATAACACTAGTATAATAAAATTAGACACTTTGTTCAAAATGTAAACCATTCTTTTCAATATACACTTTACAGCGACGTACAATAGAACGTCTTAAGATAACTAAATAATGCACCCTTATTTCATTGCAACAAAATATGATACTCCTTGGAAAACAAGTAAGTATTAAATTTTATATTTTGAAACGACAGTTTGACTTTTTACAAAGACTTGCTTCATCTTGAATAATTTCACTGTTATTAATTATTATTTTAAGTTCAAAAGTTATTTCATTTGATTTGCCAGCTTCTAATTAGTGTAACATGCCGTTTACATTTACAAATAGCGAACAAGCCGACATTCATTTTATTTATGAGTTCGCAAATGGGAATTCAAGGTACGCAGCTAGGGAGTATCGGAGAAGATTTCCAAATAGACGACAAACTCATCATTCCGTTTTGTGAGTATCCATCGTCGATTTGTTAACCAGGGTTTGAAAAATGTACATGGAGCCGACAGAACAACCGTGGACGAGATAGAATTGGAGAGGGTATATTGCGTGAATTTAATAGGAACCCCACGACAAGTACTCGACGTACTGCTGTTGCTCTTGGTATCCCCAAAGCAAAGTTTCCGGTTTTAAAACGGGATCACAGACGCCCACATCATTTTCAACCTGTTCATGGTTTATGTCCAGGTGACGCCGAACGAAGACTTAATTATTGTAGGTGGGTTCTTAACTCCATTCAAAATAATAGAGATTTCTTATCCAACATACTGTGGACTGATGAATCCTGTTTTACTCGTCGTGGTATCGTAAACTTTCACAATCTGCATATATGGGCACATGAAAACCCACATGCCATTCGACCAAGAAGTTTTCAACATGAATTTAGTACAAATGTCTGGATTGGAATTTACGGCAACCACGTGTTTGGACCTTATTTCTTGCCACAACGTGTAAATTCAGAAAATTTCCTACAATTTCTAGAAGAAGAACGTGTTAATATGTGGGAAGACATTCCTTTGAATTTAAGAGGACATTCTTGGTTTCAGCTTGATGGATGTCCGGCCCATTATGGCAGAAATGTAAGAAATTGGCTAAACAATAACTACCCGGGAGGTGGATAGGTCGTGGAAGTCCAGTGGCGTGGCCTCCTAGATGCCCCGATTTAACGCCACTTGACTTTTTTGTATGGGGATTCATGAAGGAAAAAGTGTATACCACTCCAGTTAATACACGTGAAGAACTTCACAATCGCATCAGAAATGCTTGCAGTGAAATAAGAGTGCATCATTTAATTAACTTAAGACGTTCTATTGTACGTCGCTGTGAAATGTGTATTGAAAAGAACGGTGTACATTTTGAACAAAGTGCCTAATTTTATTATACTAGTGTTATTGTTATTTATTTATAAATGGTTATTGCTAAGAATTCTTATTAATTTCACAATTATTAATTAAGTATTGTTACAATAATAAATAAGGATTGTTAAAATGAGTGTACTAAACAGATTTCAATTTACAAAAATCTTGTATTTGAGTATGGCTTGATACAGTGGCGGATCATTAATGAGAGCAAGTGAGCAGCGGTCTGTAACTTATTAGAATCTCACTTAAAAACTACATACATGTTTATGGCGAAATTGATACATACATAATTATACAGAAAGTATTGACCGCATAACAATAATAATTATGCATTTCTTTTTATACGAGGATAATAACAATGGATACTAAAAAAAACCGATACCTACCTATTTATAAATGAAAATGTATTTGAAATTTTAAAGAAACGATCGTTAGGTACTAAAATGGCTCTAAATGTTTTATTATATCTTTTTTATTAAAAACTGTATATTCAATTATTCACATAAAGCACATTACTTAACTTAGTACCACATCAAACACTAAAAATCAAAATAACTCGGAATTTCGAAACAGAAGAAGGTACATTATTTTTGTTAAACTGTATGTAGATAATGAAAATAACAGTTTTTTTTAAAATAGTCATTGACGTAGAAGTTCTGTTTATGAAAGTGGTTGAGCACCCCCTCCACTCCTGTTAAAGTTTGTCTATAAAAACTGACTCACTGTATATATATATATATATATATATATATATATATTGAATAGTTCACAACGCAACAGTTAAGACGTTAGTAATAGAATGGTAGTTGAAGATGCATCACCAAATTACTGCATGAAATAAAATACTAACTTGGGCCTATAATATAACCTTTGTATATACCTTTTATTTCATTTTTTTATGTTTTATTACATTGGACGAAAAATGTCCTATCCGAAGTATACCTATATATTTTTTTAAGTTTAAGAAAGTTTTGAAGCAAGTGCATATTCCTGAATAAAATATCTCAAAAATTATTAATTCTGACAGTCAAAATGCCGCCCCTAAAATTTGTCGCCCTGTACAGAAGCATCGGTTGCACCGGCCTAACATCAGCCCTGTTCCGATGGGTAATCATTTTACCTACTAAATTCTAAAAGTGATCGCTAAGGAAACCACAACGCGTTTAGTACTACCATGAGCATAGGTATAGGAATCCCATGTGTTTGCTTTCCTTTTGTCACCAGCTCGTCTTGATAGATGTGGTTAATAAAATAACCACAACACGTTAAAGGGATAAAAAACAAAACTGAATGTATACATGTCCATGGAAATGTATTGTTACGTGTTAATTTTAGTATAATTTGAGTATATTACTACACGGTGTTAAATTAATAAGCAAGCGATTCTTGAGAGTTGTCATTTTTGCAAGTGTTGCCAACTCTAAATAATCTACTAAACCACAAACATAATTATTATTCTGTGATTAAACACCTCCAGGTGTATTAAATAAAACCAAAATACCACTAAATGTAGAAAATGCTGTTGTTTGTATATTTAGGGTTCACATATTATTAAAAGGTATTAAAGGTCGTAATACGGTACATTACTATCTGTTTTTCTCTAAATCGAGTTTCAGATTATAATAACATTCAACGCTCGTATTTATGTTAAAACGTTGCCGCCTCGAAGTGTACGAGTTTGTTAACTTCAAAATCATTTTTGCATCCAAATTTAAACTTAACTTTGAAAAAAAAATATAATTTGGATTGAAGTGATGCATCATCTTCTGTATGCTCGTAAATTACAATTTGTATAACAAAACTAATTATTCCGTTTTTTTGTGCATTAATACGCATTGCATGACTGCAGTAAATATGCATGGTCTGTATAATAAAAACAGTAATTATTGAATGCAATTTACCTATTTCATTCAGTAGTTGTGCCTATTTGGATCAAATTAAACTAAACTGAAGCTTTGAAGCGCTTGAAATTTACGTGAGCTAAATATTTGGAAAGAGAAGTTTGTGTATTGTATACAAACAACTTTTTAACCATTAGCTTAAACGTAGAATTGAACAAAGGATCGGGCTACAGATAATAAAGCTAATGTAATCGTTGAGTTTGTATCTAAATAGTTGTTTTACGCATCAATTACATTTTGCACTAAATTTAATCAAACCCTTATTTTAGATCAGCAACAATTGGATAATGGGTCCCGAATTGTGTGATATGTGGACTTCAAGCGATGTTCTCTGTTGCACTGCATCGATTCTACATTTAGTTGCGATCGCCGTTGATAGGTGAGGTAATTTACCTGTTTAAATTCATTTACTGATTTATTTATTATTCACAGATATTGGGCAGTTACAAACGTCGATTACATTCATACACGTAATAGTAATCGAATTGGAATTATGATAGTGCTGGTGTGGGGTGTTGCATTAATCGTTTCTCTTGCACCTCAAATACCTCAGTTTGGATGGAAGGATCCTGATTATTTATATCGAATTAACGTTAAAAAACAATGTTTAGTTAGTCAAGATGTAGGATATCAAATTTTCGCGACTTGCTCAACTTTTTACGTTCCTCTTCTTGTCATACTTGTTTTATACTGGCAAATATTTCAAACTGCTAGAAAACGTATTAGAAGACGGCGTGAGCAAAAGAGTCAAGTTGCGGAAAAGACGGCGAAAACGAGTAGTGGTAGTAAGATTAAGAAAAACTTTTTAAGTAAGCGGAAATTTTTACGTATGAAACAGTGCGCTAATAAGAAGTCTTCAGCGACGGAAGCATTAATGGCATCTATCTCTATGGTGGAAGGTCAGTCAACAACGACAATGGAAGTGTTAGAGGAACAAGACGAACAACATGCTAACGATAAGGTAGAGGAGACGACCGCATTCACGATTACGAAACCGAAAACACAGCTTATCTCGTTACATAATAATACCAATCACCCCGTTTCCAATAACGTATCGCCTGAGAAATCTTCAACCGGTACTACGAATAATGGCTCTGCAAGTCATCAAAGCCATATAAGCGACATTAGTCGAGTGGAAATTATCTCAAGAGAAATGAAAGACGCTCAAATGGGTTCAACTGCAGTCGCTCCGTCCCGAAGAGACAAAAAAGAAAGTTTAGAAAGTAAACGAGAACGTAAAGCTGCCAAAACGTTGGCAATTATAACCGGTGCTTTTGTTGTCTGTTGGCTTCCATTTTTTATTTTGGCATTATTAATGCCTTTATGCGAATCTTGCAATATCAGCGGATACATAATTAATTTCTTTTTATGGCTAGGTTACTTCAATTCTACTTTAAACCCTGTTATATATACAATTTTTAGTCCAGAATTTCGACAAGCGTTTAAGCGAATTTTGTGTGGAGGACACGGACGCGCAGGTCGTGGTGGTAGAAATTTTCGTTCGGGGAAAATTAGATAAAATTAATTCCCTTAAAATACTCCATTGTATATAAAGTATTGTTTGTTATACCTAATTATGTATAAATATCAAAAAAAAATATGTGCAAAACTTAAAAAATTACGCTACAATGTCTTTCCACATTATAGCCATATCTCGCTGCCAGGCATGTCTAATTTTGCAAACGGCTACATTAGCCAATGCCTCGCCATTGCGTGTTTAGATTTGTAATATTTTTCTTTTTTGTACCAGAAAGTGACTATCGTCATATATCAAAATATATTATCAATGTACTTCGGTCATACGGGATTTTAGCGTATGTATAGTCAGTTAAAATGTAATACCTCCTTGTAGCACCATTCTGATGTATACTAAATTCATAGGATAATAAGGAGTAATGTGTGTAATTTAAAATAAGTAGGTGATAAAAGAGCACTTTAAAAGTGCCTTCTACACGACTACCATCATTTCTAACCTGAAAATATTACAACTAGTTTATTTGAGAAGCGCAAGGTTGACTAAAATGAGTCAGTTGTACTATAAGATCTTTACTAACTGCTGATAGTAAGCTTCAAATACATTACCTTCCCCGCCAACAGCACTTCTTAATATCCTATTTTCTTTGCTACAAGGAGGTAACACAATGTCCTTCAGAAATATACGATATATAATTGAGCCTATATATACGTATATTTTGAGACAAATAATTGTTTAGGTTGTTATTATTAGTATTACATTATAAATAAGCGAATCGCAGGGTGCGAAATGTACGTAAATTTCTCCTCTTGTAAATAATCTAGAATTTAGTGTAAATGTAAAGAATAATTTCTAAAATGTTACATAGATGTTTAAACTTAACTTAGGCGTTGTTAAAATATTGTTTAAATAATAAAAAGAAGTGATACACTTACCCAAAAAACTACGATCTATTCGTTTACTTTTCAGCTTTACATGCCTGAAAAAACGCTTTGAACATTACTAATACTCTGAACTCATATTGTGATAACGTAATAAATGTATTTACTAATGTTAGTGTACAACAAAAAAAAACTATTTTATTTTTTGATTATAATTTTGATGTTGTATGTATTTGTCGACGTACAATTTAGCTTTCAAAAAAAGAAGTAAAGCGTTGGCCTCTTTCTTCTCATAATTTGATAGCTTTAGCCATATTTTAGGTAAACTCGTTGGTTGATGAATCAACTTTAAAGCAAAACACTCAGAAGTAAACTTGTTTAAAGTAAGTAGCCTATACAAATTTTGTTCAATTTTTGCCTATATTAGGCCATAAAAAAAATGTTAAAAAGTCAACAAGATATTGTTGAAATACTGTTTGTTTCTTATGATTGTTTATAATATAGATATGTTAAAATATATATTATGTCAACGAATTTTATTTTTGTTTATTTTTATTGAATCAGTTCATTACAAACTAATTAATTATGAAGTGAAATCTTGCAGTTTCTAGAGACAACTTCAGTCGTTTACGTTTTCCGCATTTAACTATGCACTTGAATTCCATTATATTTTATTCACTGTTGGAAAATCAATTCCTTCTATAGACGGTTACAATGTTAGAAATGTGACAGTTTATAATTTAAGCATCCCGAAAATCTTTAGGTACACAATTGTGAACAATGCGATGTCATGATCAATCCATAAACTTTAAAAATTACATTTAATTGTCTGTCTCAGCTAAAAGCAAAGTGTTTTTGAACGAGTTTCACAAGCAGGGATTTTACTGATTTTACCAAGGATATACTAGCTCGAAAGTTCCACTATAAATTAATCAGTAAATACGTTGAATTTTTCAAATGACACATGCAGGTTGTTTACGTACAGTTTCATATTCCTCTATCCAGAGTTAATGTTATGCCTTTTATACTAACAAAACTTATACGTATAAGAAATTGTGACTAGAAATTACATTTGTACATGCTATACAAAGTTACCATAAAAGAATGGTACATAACATAACATAACCTTCACGCCACCCCCTTGCGGTTTAGGCAAAACAATCCCTGCCTCTTATTTATTTTTCGTTCACAATTTTTTTCCATGCTTTCCTATCTCTGCATACCTCCCTAGCTTCCGCGAGGTTCATACATTGTGTCTGACATGTCCATTTATTTTTAAAACCCCTTACCTTTCTTTTTGTTAACATACATTCTACTATATTCAGCCCGGTCTTACCTCTTACCTTACCCAGATATATTTGCTTCGTTAATCTTGTGTTATTCATTCTCTCAATGTGACCAAACCAACATAATGTACTACTTTTATATCTATCCGTCATCGTCTTTTCCTCGCTACACTCCGTCATTAAACAATCATTCCTTATCTTATCCCTTCTCGATTTATAATATGCGATTCTCAGGAATCTCATACCAACGGCATTTATTTTTGTTTCGTGCTTTCGTTGACATACCAACATCTTACTTCCATACAGAACTGACGGGACAAACACGTCATTATAGTTTGCTCGTTTCTCAGCTACGTGTATGCTTTCGTTTCTCATTATCGTCAATATACTTCCAATCACTTTCCTTCCAGCATTGACCCTTCGATCTCGCCATCCATTGTACCATCTGCAGTAAACATTTTACCAGATATAGTAAACTTCCTCAGAACAGTTTGTAGCTCATGCGCACTGTCACTTAATAAGACTATGTCACCTGCGTACACCAGAACTCGTACAGTTACGTCACCAACCATTATAACATTTGTATCGGTACATACTTCCCTAATATATTTATCCATGTATATATCGGAATCTTCTACTGTAATTAGCCTTTTCATGAAGAGTCTGGCCATTTCATGAGACGCTACCAAACATTGAAACAAATAAGTGTTGCGCCGAAAGGCTACAAATTTTAGACGTTACATGAGACGTCACCGTGTCCCTGCCTCTTGATGAAAACGTGCCAGATTACGCTAAGTGACTCCTTTTCATATAACACTGAATCTACTTTGCACATACTGAATTTATAATGAAAATAACTTTTATTCGCAAACGTCACAAAAGTGACGCTTTTATGACTCAATGTCAAAGGTACTTCTTTATTAAGTAATACTGATCCCGCAATAGTCAGGTTTGCAGCAATAAACCATCCCTTTCTAGTACATTAAAAATCGGCATTTTTTGCCGAATTACTTAATGTTTTCTTAGCTGCTTCTTCAGTTTTATTTCTAGCTTTGTCGCGTTCTTCGGAAATATTTTTACTGACAGAAAATAAATTGCATAGCACTGAAAATCCTTGTTCACAAACTTCTATAATATTAACAACGCGTAAACAATTTTCACACATTGATTCTTGAGATCTGTTTACATTTACCTCATCCGACCAAGAAACAAGATTGGTAATACCAGCGTTTTTATCATCAAGACTTTCATGTGCATAAGGTATTTTGATTTTAGGTTCACAACCTAAGATTGCTTTGTACGGGGACAGTTCTATGAAATGAGATATTTTTTGGCCATTGCACAAACTGAAGCCCTACGCCCATCTTTTGAAATTCGTGTCAATCATCCAAGCGTGGTTCATGTTTTCAACGTCTTGGTTCGATTGTTCAATGCTGCCTTGACTCTGCGGGTGTCTAGGACGATCGTGTACTATGTTACAGTCGAACCATAAATCTTTCAGTTCAGGTATAACTTTATTCACGAACTAGCGACCGTTTGAAGAATTTTAGGGGCTCTTAATAAAAGGAAAATACTTATTAAGTTGGAAGCAACTTCCCCGGCACGCTTGGTATACATTAGTCATCATAATAAGAAGTTTGTAGCATGGTCTCGATAATTGGTTATCCATTTGTACTGACTGTCGGAAAGCGACTGGAAATCTATCAAGTCCACTTGCCCTCTTTCATTAAAATCCTTGCTTACAGTGGGGCATACTACCATTTTTTGTCTGTCATGTTTCTGTTCATTGTAGCTTTTGCAGCATTGAACAAAAAATTCTATAGCCGGACGTAGAATATTAAATTTATTTCTTATGTCAACTTCTTTTTTAACACTACCGCCGTGTCCTATTTTGTTAATATGGTAATCGTATAATTTGTCACATGAATCTTCGTTCGCTATTCTACGAATTCAATTTCATCTTGGCTTTCATGTTTCTTTATTAAATGTGATTGGTCAGAAATTATCATAACATCATACGTCTCTAGCAAAAAGTATTCGCGCCTTTCTTTTCTCCCCGTAAAACAGAAAAATGAAGGAACATGAACTGTAAGGGATTTAGAACTAGCGTTTACCACCATCTGTTTTGGTATCCTGCATATTTGATTATTTATCTAGTAACCCCAAGTAGCACAAATTGGCTGATTAGCTTTTATAACCAAATCGTGATCATAGTTGCCGCATAAAAACGATGTTGTAGTTATAGTTTAGCATTTTCTTTCGAGCACCTTTTCAGCCGCAATATGCATCAATGAAAGCTACATTAAAACCCTTAACATGCTATAGTATGGGCAACACTATATCTAAGCTTTTCAGCTATATTTGGGCATTTTTTCGTAAGAAAATAGCCAAATTATTACCATATTTTTGCCATTTTTATGGGTATATTTTCAGAATAGCATGAATTCACAGCTTACTCTACAAACACGGCTCCATGAGACCTCCGGGATGCATTTAGTCAGAATCTACCGTTGATTAGCAATAGTCTATGAACTAGGCTGTCTCATTGGTTATTGCTAATCGCACGTACGCCTTGCCTTACTTCTGCTAATCAGTGATATGATATGTCTACTCACGCATTTGACATGTATTGAAAAAGGCGTGGCGTTGGCTGACAAACGAACTCCTGCGAATCCAAACGCACCCTTGTAAATGAAAATTTACCATGTGTAGAATCGCACTAAACATAAAAGTGTAGCCATAATAATCTGAAACGTTTTATATAAATGATAAAATAATAAAACCTGTATTTTTCCATATCTCTTCTACATGCTATCAGTAACCTCATAGCCATATCTATAACAAATATCTACTTATTTGTACACTCATTTAAGTGTAAATGGGTGCATGTGTTTAGACAAAACATAGCACTGATTAATAATGGCAAGGCAAATCCTACCTCCTATTGGCAACAGTAAATATACTATTACCAGAGAGATAAAACATAGCCGCGATTAGCAATGTTTGTACAAAACGTATCAGGGATTAACAACAACCAATGAGAATCCTTAATTTACTGCCAATCGCTAATCAATGGTAGATTCTGCCTAAATGCACCCGGAATATCCCGCGCATCACATAACCTAAACAATAAAATACTGGATTCAAAAATCACTTACAGTGTTTCTTTGCTACTACAATCCTTTGAATGCCGTTTCAATTTTCTGCCTTGTGTAAGCCTTTCGCAGTGGTTGCTGGGAATAGAACGCTCCTAACTTCTTATAGAATTGCGTTTGTTGACCTACACTATAACTGTGTGCCGTCGCCATTTTCAGGTTATGTAGTACCCATTTAATTGCATCAAGTGCAGAGTATATTCGTAGCGTTACATGAAAAGTCCAGTAAAGTCATTTAGCGTAATCTGGCACGTTTTCATCAAGAGGCAAAAACACGCTGACGTTTCATGTAACGTCTAAAACTTGCAGGGTTTCGGTGTAACATTTATTTGTTTCAGTGTACCATATCTAATACAGGATGAGTCAGAAAGAATGGGTCAGCGCTAAGCTCGAATGATTAGACACCAAAATATTACGTTTGGGCTCATCATGCCTTATACGAATGTCGCGGGTTTAAGAGATACAGGGCATTGAAGGCTTAAATTTTATTCTGAAATTTCTCAATAATTGAGAAAGTTTTGATAGCATGAATCTAAAAATTGGTAATGTTGGCGCCAGTTTCACGTATTATTTAGGTCAATCAAAACATATCCTTGATCTCGTGAACTATGTTTAAAAAAGGTTAAAAATCTTATCATGAAAGGGCTAATTACACTAGAAGGCTGCGACATATACATTGAACAATCACGGTGACATCAGACAGCCTTATCGTACTCCTTGCTCAATATTAAAGTATTCACTCACACCTCCTCTCACCCTAGCACATGCCCGGCTACCGTTGTATGCTGCCATTATTCCGTTTATTAGACCTTTATTTACGCCATATTAATTTAATATTTCCCACACATTCTCCCTATTCACTCTGTCTTATGCTTTCTCCAGATCTACAAACGTACTGTACAGCTTCCTTTTTACACTTAAACACATTACGATCACCTGATGGAGAACAATCATCTGATCAACACATCCTCTCCATGGCATGAATCCACCCTGTAAATCCCAAATCTTAGTTTGTGCAGTTTCTCGTACTCTTATCAATCAGTATTCTTCCAAATACTTTACCAGTTACACTGAGCAAACTTATTCGTCTGTAGTTCTTGCAATCACTCTTGTTCCCCTTACCCTTATACAGTGGTACAATCCCTCGGTACTTTTCCATACTTAAGGCATACATTGAATAATTCAAACAATCTTCGTATAAGCTTTGCACTTCCATACTTCAGCATTTCACCACTGATTTTTACTTTACCGTTTTTCAACATTCCTATCGTTTTCTCTACCTCATTTGCCGCAGATCGTTCTCAGTTTCATTCGCCATTCCTTCTACATTCTCCTCAGTTAACCCATTAGTCTTTCCAGCTCCTCTTCACTTCACAATCGTCCCATACTATTTCGTTGCTCATATACATCACTTCTGCAGCGTTCTGTTTTGGGCCACATTTTGTATTTTTGGCCCATTTTGGTTTCCCTCAAAATCATTCTGCATTTTCTTTCCTTCCATAGCCATCACTTCCTCTTTACTTATTATCAATGCCTTCTTCGCTTCTTTGTTTCTCATGCAATCGCTTTTTCTCAGTTTCATTTTTTGCAGCAATCATTGCAATGTATGCATCTATTGTCTTACATACTGCCTTTATTACCGATTTATTCTAACAAGAACATTTTTCTGTCTATCTACAGTCGCTCTTCCACATTTCCGCACGGCACAATTCACGTCACAGTCTTTAAAGCTTATCCATGCACTTTCCACGTATCTACTAATTTGTCTAGCTTAATTCTGAACGTTCGCACTACGTTTGCTTTCCTTGATACAACCAAAAGTGGTCCAATCCACACTACGATCCGCGTATTACTTTTGTGTCTCACGCCAAAAAGAACGAGTGTGTGAGTAGACCCATATGATTATCATGCGTAATGCCTTTCTGCGTCATTATTTAAAAAACCTTTGCCATTTGCTTTCCTGGATGAAACATGTGTTTTCGCAAAACGTACCTAAAAATGTTCGTGACAAGATAGATGCTTATGCTCCATAGAAAACGTCAAATGCAAATAATAGTTATAAACCAAGCCTACGAATTGAAAAAAGTCATAGCGAAGTGGGATCGTTTGTTTGTAAAATTTAATACGTGCTCAGTTTAAAAACTATATTTAACATAACGTAATTATACTGAAGTTGATTGTGTATGTATGTAAAGCGCAGGATGCAATATATGAAAATAACTTAAAACTAAGTATTATAAATATAAAAGCATAACCATGACTGAACAACATAAATTTCTAATGTTGATGGTTTCCGAGCAGCTTCGGAGATTCAAAATATGTGTTTTCTTATATAAAATAAATGCAATCCAGTTATAGATGCAGATTCCAGGGTGGGCGCATAATGAACTTCTATTCTAAAACAAAGAGAATGTAAATTATATCTTTCAACATAAATGTACTAACGTACGTAACAAAGATATGATAAGGAACAAAATTTAAAAGATTCATGGAACTTTATAGTGAACTAAGTGAAAGTGAACAAAGATTACAAAGAAAAATTTGCATAATCAAGTACTTAGAAAGTGTTCACACTTACATTAACATTGTGAATGTAATTTTAGTGGAAAACTGAAAACACAGATTATGTGCTGTACCTTCATCGAACTTTAGATGAAAATTTTAATATTAACCATATAAGTGTTGAAAACTGATGTAATCTTAAGTAATTTTGGTCACAGAATCCATTTCTGATGGTAATTTACCTGTGGGATATAGAATAAGTTAGTTTTTTGTGTAAATAGTATAGGAAAATTAGAATGAGATAGAATTAGCTAGATACACAATTTTTCAAGAAAGCATAACAAGTGGGATATCAAAATGTCAAAATTTTGCCCTGATTTGAAAAATGATTTTATCTTTAAGATCCGTTTACATATAAAAAGTTATGGCCAAAATAATCATTTTCAATTTTGTGTAAATGTGTTAACCAATCATAAGTAAGAAATGTTGTGTTTGTATAGACTTAAAATATAGAATTTGTTTCGTTGTTACAGAAGGTTATATAAGCAGATTGCTTAGGATTTTTTCACTCTCTTCCAATTCTACAGTTTCGACATGTTACCTCGATTGATGTTAGTTAAATTTAATATTTTTCGGGTTCATTCGGTTAATCTAAACGTGAACAAATCTTAAACAATTGAAAATTTTAGTAGTTATAAAATGTAAGTGAAGTTATCGAAACATTGTTCCGGGTAATATGTTATCATAAAACATATGAATGTATAACGATTCATTTTCAATTTTCGATTTAAAATAATTTTTTTTTTTTTAATAAAAAAATGCATATAATAATATTCGAGAAATTGCATTTTAAAATAAAGTGAATTTAAAATAAACATTTGTAAAGGGACGCCGTCAGATATCCCGATTTTTATTATTTTAATTAGTTCCCGAAGTTTATTAGCAAGACGCCGTCCTTTATAAAAATTTTCCTATCATGATTAATTATTTGCTAAGTAAAATACCAGTACTGATTCACAGAATTTAGTAAGATAACGTGACGCGCTAAATGCACAGGTGCAAAGCATCATAAAAATTCGTAGAAGTTCTAGTAAAAGTTAAACAGATTTCATAACGTCGCATAAAATTG
This sequence comes from Vesta saturnalis, assembly GCA_036346205.1. NCBI lineage: Eukaryota > Metazoa > Arthropoda > Insecta > Coleoptera > Lampyridae > Vesta > Vesta saturnalis. The sequence continues at coordinate 47,197 of JARFJB010001326.1, forward strand.
CACAATAATTAATCATGCATCCTCCCTCCAGAGGTAAATCCTAAAAACGTTTAAAAGATTGTATACGTCAGAGCATCTTCCACCAATACGGGCTTACGGAATCTCACCACCAAAGTCTCGTAACCACCCTCGCGAATTCTGTATAAAAACGCGGCACGCGCTGGTGGAGAGATTATATTATATGATATTATATTGATGATATTATATTGTCGATATTGTCGATTAAATAGTCGATAGATAGTCGTAAAAATAATATTCGCGTTCACGCCGACTGCTACCTATTGTAAACCGTCCGCCTGTAACCGTCGTCCGAGTAGAGATCGCGACTCCGCAACCTGATAGCATCACCGAAGTCAAAAGGTTAGAGTTGCAGAGATCTAACGTTGAAAGTACGTAAGTTGAGATACCTGGTGACCGGGATATGCAGGGTTGTAAGCCCGACGTACTCTTCTGTTACCAGACGCACTCTTCTGTTACGACACATACACACCTACACTGTGGAGTTTGAAGGGTAGTAGCCCGACATTCCATTTGACCGACCGAGATCCTATTGTTTAGTTTAACGGGTGGTTTGCCCAGATTTCTAACAAAGGAGATCCACCCATACACACCTACACTGTGGAGTTTGAAGGGTAGTAGCCCGACATTCCATTTGACCGACCGAGATCCTATTGTTTAGTTTAACGGGTGGTTTGCCCAGATTTCTAACAAAGGAGATCCACCTATACAAATTTACACAAACACTACAACACAATACACCTCGACAAACGTACCAGCAACCGCCAGATACCTGTAATTAAAACCTCGCCGGAAGATTAAGCTGAACACCTCGTAAACACCGTTAATCCAGTAATATAGAAACGTAACCATAAGCACGAGACGTGTCCGTCAGTATTAAATAACCACCGTAAAGTAAAACAAACCACCACCGCCTCCACCATAAAAACGTAAGTTAGACGCGAAAGAATTTACTTTAAAATATAAAACGAAGGTTTTATATTTTAAAAACGGCCAACATAACAAAAAGCTTTTAATTTTTATTTTGTTTAAATAAAAACCGGTATACTAAAATTAATCTCGTAAAAGTAAACAAATAATACGCCGCCACCGTACACCAGCTACTTAAATAAACGAAAAGCTTTCATTTATTTAAAAAGGGCAAAAATTGAATGTAAACGTGAATGAGTTTATTTTCATAAGAAAAGCAGGTATAAAACTTTACACTTGTAACCGACCGCTTTAAAATATTGATTATTTCTTTAAAGGCAGAGCGTTGAACTCAGTGTCTTATCGCGCACGTGTTTATACCGCGTTATCTTGCTACCTGCTTCTGTATTTTATACAGGGACGTATTTAGGTAAAATTATTTATTTATTTCGACATTTAACCAGTATAAATTAAAACAGTTAAAGGACGTAAACTAAAAGTCAAAACCCCAAACCTTCTATTAATGTTAAATTACAGAAACTCCAGAGGACCACCTAACCATTAGTACCTGGACGAAGGATGTCTACTTAAAGATAACAAAGAGGGAGTTAACCGTTATATTGGACACTCGAGAGCCGGGATCACAGTTCAGTATATTTACCTGTATCTATATCTTAGTTGAAAATTAAATAACCATACAATATAGAAGTGGAATAAATAGGAAATAAAGTTATATGTATATGAACCTTTGTAATCTATTTGTTCAACGTGTTGAGAGCCTGAATAACGAACCCCGATCCCAATTTTGCAAGTACAAAATTCCGACTGAGCTAGAAAAGGAAAAGTAAGAATTATTAATTAGTAGTCATAATTAAAGTAAATGTAACGAAGAAGTGAGGTATTACATTTGACACCCGAACATTAGGAGTTGTTACATTTGTACTTAAGGATAACAAGGAGTTGTTACACATTATTGCAGTTATACATACAAAGGTATTTATTATATTCTTACATATAATAAGTAAAACCAAGTACTGCTTCAAATGTGTAAGCAATTATGGTCCAACGTACCAAAGAAATTTAGTTGCCATAGAACTTCCACCAAGGGATAATAAATTTATGGAATCCAAGTTAAATATAAGTTGGAATTGGAACATCATCACTGGAAAAGTGAACAAGCTGAAAGAAGATAAATTATACATGTGTGTTATGAATGTTTTATCAAAATTAAATTAAGATTGCCATGAATATTGTTGTTTATCATAAATATGTAATCGTGAAGGAATTTGTGTATCAACCTGGGTACACTGCAAACACTTTTTTAATTTTGTCATAATTTATTATTTTATTTAAAAAGAAAAGATACTTACAGAAATAACGGTTACATTGTTGTTTAGTTTTGGTAATGTACAAGTACGATTTCAGGTCAATGGCTTTCGCATGCGCGTAACGTGTAATATAGGTGTTCAAAAAATTAAATCATACACAGCCTCAGAAATATTTTCAAATATATTTGTATTACAATTTCTTTAAGGAGATTAGGTCAATCAGTTATGCTTTTAACGTAGCACCATATAGAACATTATCCCCGTTTGAGATCCGGCTTGTGGCATGAGAAATTTGAATGTTATCACGTCCACAGAAAGAACTAGTCAAGGCAATTTTAATTAATAATATTATCATTGAGATTATTAATAATTAGATGATGGCGCCCAACAAATATTATAATTAAATTTACATTTGAAACGTACTGAAGTTGTAATTAAACAGATTAAAATTCACTGATGATTTCATCAAAAAAATTAGCTACCGCAACTTTGGGCATGCTGTATATATAATCAATTACACCTCAATATATATATATATATATATATATATATATATATATATATATATATATAATTACATATGTCAGAGATTGCCCACCTCCACGCCCATCGAGTTTCAAAAATAATCGTTGAGGTTTGGAATATACCCTACGAGACCGTCGTGACACCCGTGACGTTATCTCCATGATAATCGTCGTGATCCGACCGCCAGTTCGTTTGATGCCCAAGAACTACCTCGTAACGCCAGAGTTGGATGCAGCAAATGGCTTTTTCGTATCCGCCGGATTTGATTCAAAATTAATCGAAAAACAAAGAACTCAACTATAAACTCTCCTTTTAAGGTATATTATCCATATCGCACAGAGTTCACTGCACCTTGCTTATTATTTTCACATTGATTAACAATTTCACTTCCGAAACAAATATTCAGGGTAAATTCGCAGATGTACTTAATTTCAATAATTGCAGACAGGGAGAGAAGTAATCGACCCAGAGCGATCTCGTGAGTGGCGTCGCCACTTTAAGAGGAACAACCGCAACCAAACGCAATATTAATATAAGTTTTCGTATATTTTCTTTTATTAAGTTGAATACTATTAATTTTATTTTGTTTTTTCTTTACTCAGGATTGCTTTTATTTTATACCAACAGTAACTTTAATAATTGTTACAAATTAATTTATTTTCAATTTATATACAAGGCAACACACAACGCACCAAAGTAGTGCAAATTGCGAACTCCGTTGAGAGACAAAAAGGAAAAGGACTAAAATGTAAATTGTAGAGCTGAAGTATCTTACAAACTCTAGCACACACTTTTACAATAATGACAAATTTTGCACATATTTCCGGATGCCACTAGATAGGGACATCAGTTCTCTCATCCCTTGTTTTAATGTTTTGGTCACAAATTGATGAGGTTTAATTGCTTACTTGTGTGTGTGTGTGTGTGTGTGTGTGTGTGTGTGTGTGTGTGTTGTGTGTGTGTGTGTGTGTGTGTGTGAGTGTGTGAGTGTGTGTGAGTGTGTGAGTGTGTGAGTGTGAGTTTGAGTGTGTGAGTGTGAGTTTGATGTGAGTGTGAGTGTGAAAGTGAGTGTGAGTCTGTGTGAGTGTCAGTGTGAGTGTGAGGTGGATGTGAGTGTGAGTGAGTGAGTGTGAGTGTGAGTGTGAGTGTGAGGGTGAATGTGAGTGTGAGTGTGAGTGTGAGTGTGAGTGTGAGTGTGAGGTGAGTGAGTGTGAGTGTGAGTGTGAGTGTGAGTGTGAGTGTGAGTGTGAGTGTGAGTGTGAGTGTGAGTGTGAGTGTGAGTGTGAGTGTGAGTGTGAGTGTGAGTGTGAGTGTGAGGGTGAGTGTGAGTGTGGGTGTGAGTGAGTGTGATTCTGACTATGAGTGTGAGTGTGAGTGGGATTGTAAAGCGCGAGCTTGAGCGTGAGCGTGAACGTGAGTGAATGTGAGCTAGTGTGTATGTGTGCGTGTGTGTGTGTGTGTGTGTGTGTGTGTGTGTGTGTGTGTGTGTGTGTGTGTGTGTGTGTGTGTGTGTGTGTGTGTGTGTGTGTGTGCGTGTGTATGAATATGAGTGTCAGAGCGAGTGTAAGAGTGAGTGTGATTGTGACTGTGAGTGTGAGTGGGATTGTGAAGGTTTACGTAAGCGTGAGCGCAAGCGCGAGCTTGAGCGTGAGCGTGAACGCGATCGTGAACGTGGTGAATGTGAGCTAGTGTGCGTATGCGTGTGTGCGTGCGTGCGTGCGTGTGTGTGTGTGCATGCGTGCGTGAGTGCGTGTGTGTGCGTGTGGTGTGCGTGTGTGTGTGTGTGTGTCTGAATGAGCGTATGCCTGTGCGTGTACGTGTGCGTGTGCGTGTGCGTTTGCGTGTCCATATGTGTCAGCGTGCGCGTGTGCGTGTATGAACGCGTGTGCATGTGCGCGTGATCGTACGCGTGCGTATGCGTGAGTGTGTAGTGTAGTGTGTGTGTGTGTGTGTGTGTGTGTGTGTGTGTGTGTGTTGTGTTTGTGTTTGTGTGTGTGTGTGTGTGTGCGTGAGCGTGTGCGTGTGCGTGTGTGTGTGTGCGTGTGCGCATACGCGTGTTCGTGTGCGTTTGCGTGTGCATATGTGTCCGCGTGCGAGTGTGCGTGTATGGACGCGTGTGCATGTGCGCGTGAGCGCACGCGTGCGTATGCGTGAGTGTGTACATGTATGTGTGTGTGTGTGTGTGTGTGTGTGTGTGTATGTGTGTGTGTGTGTGTGGTGTGTGTGTGTGTACGTGTGTGTGTGAGTGTGCATATGCGTGTGTATATGCGTGTGTGTTTCGTGTGCATTTGTGTGAGTTTGTACGTTTGTATAGTGGTGGTACTCTTGCATGTTTTTCTTAGGTCGGTTAAAAGATACTTTTGAGGTTGTTCAACTATGGTATTTCACCTACTGTTGACGTCAGGAGTAGGCAAATTGAGGTCTGGCGTATTAGTACTACAAACCCTTGAGTTTATATCATGTTATATTATATTAATCGCTATTTAATAACTATTTGATTCTGTTTGATCATTATTTACAGCTTCATTCTAATTAGCTATGCATGAACACTATTTGCCATTTTTGTTTTGTATATATCTTAGGGTAGTTCATTATTTGTTTTATTTTTTGTTGTTTTTATTGAGATCATTCTTGCTCTCTCCTATTGTACTTATTTCTTCTTGTTTTACTAGTTACCTACTAGTAAGGACGCTTTCTAGGTAAACCGTTATATTTGTTATTCTGTATTTACATATGTACCTAACTTACACAATATAGTACAATACTTCCTTTACGGACAGAATTATTTTCTGTATAGACAGTGAAATATCGAATATAGAAAAACTTGTATATCCCCAAGTGCTTTGCGTCTAGACTAAGAGTGCCGCCCAATAATTACTGGTAGGTTTAAGTGGCATTGCAACGCTCATTTCTACTGTTTTCAACGCAGAAATCTGCGACTGGTGGGATACGATTTAAGAGACGTTTGTCACAAGTCTAGTTTGTAGCTGTTCGTCATACTTTGCCAGATTCAAACGGAAAAAAACTTGCTATTTTTACTAGTTTGCCTTAAAAAATCCATCCCTCTGTTATTACCTTCAGAAATATGATCTGATCAATAACAAGTATTGAAATATCGAACAATTGTTAAATAGTCAACAATCGACGTTGCAACCTCAAGATTAAAATACTATATTGGTAAATCCAACCTGCGGTTTACACAAATTTATCAAAGAAACTGCATGATATGAAATGTCTAATACATGGGAAATATTTGAGTATGTAGTATAATATAAATACATAATTATATTCAGTGACTTGGTAGTTGTTGCTATGTCAGTACTAATCATTAAGTATATAAAATCGTCTTTACGTTATTATGTAATTATGAAATTTATATAACAAGCAGGATTGTTTCGAAAATAGTGTATAGTTCTCTATTATTTGTGTGAAAGGTAAGTTTTGAACTAATTTATACAGATATTCATGATAAAACTAAATTTGAACTTGTTAACGTGATGTTACATTGTCAGGATTAATAATCATATTTAATAGAAATTTATGCTCCTACTGTTTAAAATGTTGTTTTAATGTGAAAAGTTCTAATGGTACAAGGCAAATTCTGTATTAAAGTTATTAAGGTGACATTTGTTGATCTTTTTATAGTTGATTATATTTTGGAAGTAATAAACGTGTTAACAGATAGTAATACTGACTGATTTAATAATGATTGGATGATATTGCTTATATTTGATCATTACTTAAAACCAAAATGTTTTCTAAATTTATGTTTAATGTCTTCATTGAGGATAGAGCAATAATTACTATTATGACATTAAAGTCATGTATTTATTGTGTGATATAATCACAAATAAAATCTATGTTATAATAATTACTAAGAAAGAAATGCATAGAAAGATTCATAAAGTCCCTTGTTATGCTTCACTGAAGAATATATCAAGTGTTTCCACATTAGAAGACCTACATGCTTTAATTCAAATAACTGATTCCACACAGTCTTAACTAGGTTATTAACTACATTTTGTCGCCAACGTTTCCATATTGTTGTTTTAAGTTACTGAATAATTCATGAAAACCCCCTTATTTATCATTTATGTATATCCTTGTTACTTATACTACATTACACCATGAAATCCATGACATTGAAACGGGTGCAACAAAATGACGTAATATTACGTTCGATATTATTCAAGAAAATGCAGAAGTATGTACTTAATTCTTAGCTTATTAAATTCTTTGATCTACAAAAATTCAATCCTAAAGGTCTAATAGTCTAGGAATCGATAGCTTTTTATGATCAAAGATGTGAAACTTTTGGGAATCGGTTTGATCAGCAATTTTACTTTTTGATCGGATTTTTTTTTGCACAGATAGTGTGTAGATAAATTAATAAGTCTAGTACGCATTCCTCAAATATAGATTAAAATGTAAACTAAGTGTTTCTGTTATTGAAATCAAAAGTAGTCAAGTAGATCATAAAAATCTATTAGGTAATCCAACGTCAAAAAAGTTGTAAAGCAAATATAATTACTTTTCCTATCATAAACCTTTTATTCCAAAATATTTCTTGTTTAATAAACCATAAAATAAGTAAATACAATAATATGTCAATTATATTTAGATTTTTATTAGTACACACTGATTATCCATTCGTTCATTTGTCTGTACTTAAAACTAATGTTTTATCAACATCATTTAGTTGAAATTAGTTTATTATCGATAGTAAAAATTGTATATCAAGGTACCGCTTTGTTTATTAGCAAGTTGACGTAAATGATGTGACTATAACATGATTAGAATGTATCTTCAAAAGTGGAATACAATTATTATTTTTTATTCCTATACTTAAACCTATCTATTTATTCAATTCTCAATATCAGACTTTAGATCTTCACATTCCTTCCGTATTTGGTTAATCTCAAATGATATGATTTATTAAAGTGTGTACCTGTTATGAATGCTCACATATATTTTTTTAATAATATCTACCTTGTGTCCGATTTCTTTGTTCTTTAAAGATATCATTGTTATTATCAAAGATATAAATTTACATTTTTTACATCACGTATTACTTTGTTGATCTAGTTTTCATAGAAAAATCGAAAATTTAGTATCTTCTTTTGTTTTCGACTTCGCCAAATGTCGATATTTCTGCACTTTTTTCAATATCTTATACCTCGCTTAATACTATTATACTGTACATTTCGTCAACGTTACTTATATATTGTGAACTGCCAAATTCAGTGGCATGCTTAGAATTCTTCTAGAGGGTGCGGTTTTTGAGTAATAATACAAACTTGCATTTTTTTAAATCGGAATTATAGTTGGCTTGGCAACCATTAGCTGCAGTTCTTTCTTAGTTTTTCAAAAGTATAAATGTAGATATTCCGGAAAAACATGTTCTATGTTCCAAATATCTTTTTCAACAAAACGGTGCCCCAGCCCATAATGCTTTGGCAGTGTGAAATTACTTATTACTTAGCAAACCGTTTTCCGAAATCGTTTCGGTGTTGTGGCCGCCACGATCTTCGAATCTGTCAATACTGAATTTCTTCATATGGGGTTTTCTGAAAAACATAATTCGTCAAAACTGTCATAATACCGCACCCAATGGTGAAATCCAACGATTTGGGAAACGGTTTTCTAAGTAATTACTCACTGCCAAAGCATTATGGGCTGGGGTACGGTCAAAATATTTGGAAGATGTTTTCCAGGGATGTTTATATTTATAGTTTTGAAAAGCTAAGAAAGAACTGCAGCTGATAGTTGCCAAACCAACTATGATTGTCCTTTAAAAAAAATGCAAGTTTCTACTATTACTCAAAAACCGCACCCCCTAGAAAAAATTCTAAGAACGCCATTGAATTCGGCACTTCGCAATATATAAATACCGTTGACGAAATATATCAGTATAATAGCATTAAGCGAGGTATAAAACCTTGAAAAAAGTGTAGAAGTATCGACGTTTGGCTATTAGTCGAAAACAAAAGAAGATACGAAATTTTCGATTTTGCCGTGCAATCTAGGTCAACAAAGTAGTACGTGAATGTAAAAACTGCAAACTTCTATCTTTGATAATAACAAAGATATCTTTAAAAACCAACTAAAACAACGAAATCTGGACACAGTGTACGCAACCCTTCTGCAAGGCATTACAATTCTGCTCGTACAATAATAACTATCCTGTAGTTGCTTTTTTCTTTTTGTGTCAGGAACACAACGCTGCAAAGACTTTTTGGCAGTATTCGTGCTTGAAAATAATATTTGGAACTACTTGGAAATAACTGAGATTTCGTAAAAATACGACAGATTGGTTTCATAGAAACAATAGTTCAACTTTTTTGTTAATAAGAGATAATTCATAAAGAAATTTAGTTTTTAAAATCTGAAATTGAACAGATCTAAATCAATTACAGAAAATTTGAGTATACCTCAGAGATAGAAGCTTCTGAATACCGCTCAATAAGGAAAAATAACTTCCTACACATCAAAACTAATTGAATCACCCTTAAGCGAAGAAAAAATTAACAGCGATGCTAAATGCTATAACCGAACATCTACACAAGAAGAAACCTTAATTGTGTAAACCCTCCGTACGTAAAGAAATCTGTATAATCCTAAAAAGAACATTAATCATTAATTAGATGAAAACATTCCATCAAGATTAAGAAGAGCAAGATCTGCCGTACGTAAAATCCTGCCCCATTCGGATGTCCGAGAGGGTAGAACTCAAGCGACCTCGGTCATCGAAAGTTCCAACATTCGGATACATTACTACAACATATATGGGATCAGGTCGAATCTTAATGCTGTTTACCTACACCTTGAACTATTGCAACAGGAGATTCTGTTTCTATCAGAAACACAAGTCTCCGTTAGAAGCACAGATTCGCCTGAGCTGCAATTTCCCAAATACAACCTCCACTCTAACTTTCACTTAAAAAGCGGTATACTAAGGACAACGTATGTTATAAAAGAATGTTCACTTTGGAAAACAATAAATTGGATGCAATTCTGGGCCTCAATCTGTGAAATTCTACTATTGTTTATATAGGTCTCCCAATGATAATAACCACCAAGATCTTTTTGATTACCTTAGTCTGACAATAGACTACCTATTATCACAATTTCCGTCTTGCGATATCTCAATTCTGGGAGACTTTGATGTCCACAACTCCAATTGGCCTCAATTTTCGTCTTCCACTAATCATGTAGGTCATAGTGAAGAAGCATTTGCTGTATCCCTGTGATTTCACACAAATAATTTCAGAACCCGCCAGAATCCCTGACAACCCCAACCATACTCCACATCTCTTGGACCGATTCCTTACGTCAAACCCACTTGTCTGTAAAACAAGTTTTTTCCCCACTTGGTCAATCTGGCAAAATAACTTCTTCTGTACCAAATCTCACTGTTATTTGAAAAATAGATACAACTATGTGATGTTTTAAATCAGCCTACTGGAGCGAACAGCGAGATTCTTTGCAAACTTCCCCTAGCGTGAGTATTGCTTTGAACTGCCCTTATTTTCAAACATTGCTGTTTCAATAATTGAAGGTGTCTTGATGGGTATGGAGTTATACATTCCCAAAAAAATGTAATCGCATAGATCATTCCCGTCCCAAACTATGGTTTATTATCGTAAATTTTGGTCATTAGCTAAAGCCATCAGTAGTACATATTTCTTTCCCACCATGACGTCTCGTGACGGATCTGTAGCAGCTGATCCTGCTGACAAAGCCAACCTTTTCGTTGGCTTTCTATACAGATCTAAACAATACAACTGCCACAATAAACAGGCGCAATCTACAGTTTTCCATATGGCCACTACCAAGTTCCTGTCTTCTTCCAAACTTTGATTTCAGTAAATTTAATGTATTAGAGGTTATAAACATTTTTGTAGGTTATAAACATGTCTTGGCAGCCTAACAGTGTCCCTAACCCCTCCCAGTGTTCCTGGGTGCTTTGGCACGTTAGGCCAATGTTAGCCCGTTCAGGAATGCTATTAATAAAAACAAATACAATAGCACTAATAAATAGTAATCAAGCATGTTAACCTGCTGTTATGGATTGTCACGTGTGGTTGAATTTTTTTTTATATTAATATATCTAGATATAATGTGTAGAATTTCAAATGAATGTCAGCTTTTGCATATTGTGTATATAATTTCGTTGAGCGGAAATGGACGCGTTTCGAGAATTAAATTGTTTTGTTGTAAAGAACTTAAAAAACATAATATTAATTGTTTTTCGGCTTGAGTTTGTGTAATCGCGCTAAATGTTCTGGTCTCCCAAAGCGGTTAATGGATGGGTCAGGTATTTATTTGCGTATCAGTTGGTTTTTAAGTAGTATTGTGAGGGTAAATGTCAGTAAAGACTAAGTTGGACCATTCGGACACATTATTTGGGTAAAAGAATGTTAGTTTATCTCGGTTCTAGTTATCGAGTTTTGAATGATCCACGTGTGACTGAAGTTGTATTTCTGTTAAAACCATCCACTTTGCATATTTATTGTAGAGCGCTTTTATTAATAATGGTAAAATATGACGTGATCTTTGTGTGGGTAAAGGGTTTTTATTTTGGTTCCTTGTAGTTAATCAGTAAGAGGCTGCTGACAGAGTTGGTTGAGACCTTGGAGCCAGTTATGTAGTTCACCGTACGCGCATAGGATACCTATGATCCACCCTATGTTACCTGAATATATCGTGAGGGAGTTAACCCTTTCCACTACCTATGGATTTTAGGTAGGATTGCTATAAATGTAATAGCTAATACATTTTGTGCATACAGCAAAGAACTTTCTGTAAGTAAGTTACTGATTTGCGTGCATACAACCAGGTGGATAGTTAGTAAGAGGACGCCTGGATTAGATTTAAATATTTCGCTAATTGTGTTTGAGTATAAATTAGTTAGTTGACGTTGACGTTAGTAAGAGTTTTCGTTCACTCCATTAGTTCGTATTTGCAGAAAGAGTTGAAGAATCAATTGATATTTTCCTGATTAATTAAAAGAGACTTGCATCCTGTCGCGGTGAGCCGGAAAAGAAAAAGTTAGACTGAAAATTTGTGCAAATTTAAGGTAATTACTTTTCTGTTTTTTTTGGGATTTCATTAAAAATTGTACCTGCATTTAACAACGCAGATGAACACGCTTTCTTTGTTGTGTGGTGTCTTATAGTGTAGGGACCACTCCCGACCACTGAGCTATCGATACTCACCCCCTTTGCTGATATACCATATTCTACTGGTGTTGTTACCCGTAACAGAGTCTTCTATTCACATACGGAAATTTATTATTAAGGATTTTGTGAAAATATTCAATGGTGAAACTTTTAGGAAAAGGTATTGTTTATCTGTTTGGATTAACAAAGAAAAAGAACTAAACGAAAATTTTACAAAATGGGCTGGTTAAGTATTTCTGGATTTTCGCAATTAGTATATACCGGCACTTAATACAAAGATGAGTAAATTGTTTAAATTACATAAATTAAGTAAATAGATTCAAAAATATTAAAAATAATTTCAGATAATTTTTTTTACAACTTAAATTTCCTAACAATCGCTAGGCTCTCAACTTCCTATATTTGAAGTGGTTCATACTCCAGAATTTGTAAGGGCCAATGGAATATATGTATCTTGTTCATACTATTTGTACATCCGTTATTGGCCAATAAAAAGCTCCCAAATTTTGATAAAGAAGTTTTATGCTGTACGTAATTGATTTTTCTAAAACTCTACCTATGCATCACAGACAGTCATAGTATATTGCGATATAATTCTTAGTGAATACTACTTTTTATATTTCAATCTATTTCATATTCACTGGAAAAAAATACCACTATTAGTAGAGTCGTATATTAGTTCTTCTGTAAATTCCTCGGTGTCTCCGGAATAGTTTGTTGATTTATAGGTCTTGTAGCTGTTATGATGAAATCTGTACACATTGGATCACTAACCAATATCTGACCACACTTTCGTCTACTACAAGAAAATTCGTAGGTGTCGTTCCTCGATAATTTACAATTTTTTCAACGCTTTAGCAGTTATCCACCAGATCTATACACAATTTACCCAGCATTTCAGTTTGTTCAAGTTTATTATGGTAGGAAACGACATCAGATTGGATGCTTGCCATGCGTCTAATGAAATGTCATAATTCGGCCCACTACATAGTTATTAAGCACGTTGTCGGTCCGAACAATGATTTTGATCTTACGTGGATAAACGATGGTTAAACAAAACAAAAGGCAGACATGTAAAGGCACTAGTTTAATAAATTCTTCTGGAAAAATAAAACGCCTCGTCATTTTACATATTGGCTCCGAAAAGCGTGTCGTAAATGATGGACCACTACTTTTTGAGGACAAAAAGACCTCTCATTATCATGAAGAAGGAAATACTGTGGTATTTAAAGAATTGCTGCATAGCTAAAAAAAAGTTTCCGATAATCCAGACAATACCTGGTGCCACAGCCGCAAACAACGCCATTACCTCGAGAAAGTGAAATGCAAGAATGGCTACAAGATAAACAAATCGACTTAGATATAGACATGGTTGGATCAGAGCTTTTACATCTAATCCGATTGAATCAAAGTAAATACGATGCAGATATAATTGACGAAATGGAAAAACGGAGTAACACAATTGTATTGAAGTTGCCAGCTGAACTAATTGAACTTAAATTGACTAAAATAAAAAATGAAGTAGCGTCGGAAAATCCAACTTTTAAGATAAAAGAATTGAAGCAACTTTTTCTGCATGCTGTAGAAAATGTTACCTCTGGCGATTGGAAACATTGCGTTCAACGTATTATTAAACCAGAGGAAAAAGTGTGTAATTTAGATGGATTAATGGACACCATAATAGAGCCGTTGATAATTTCCGTTAAGTGCTGATGTTAAGATCTGAAGAAGAGAAACTCTAATTAAAATAAATTATGTGACTCCGATTTTGATAATACAGTGCAGTCATTTAATATGGAAACTTGGAAATATTAATTTCTGTGATAATTTTCCGAAAAAATCCTAAGACCCTTCGTTTTTTATTTTTAATTCGCACATTTTAACTCATGGGAAACTTTTTCTCGCCATATTTATAAGAGCTATGACGTTATCGCTACTTTTTTTAAATAGCAACCTTATGTTTTTCATCATATTTGGATAGGCGGTGAAATTCTAAAATGACGATGTGTTAACGACCCAGATATACCAAACGACATCTTATGGTATCAGCAAGACAGGGCACCTGCACACTATGTTTTGTTGGTCCGCAATTATTTAAACAAAATTTTCCAAACAGATGGATTGGAAGAAGGGTTTTATTGAATGGCCCGCGAGATCACCAGATTTTACCCCGTTAGATTTCTTTTTATGGGGTTATCTTAAAAGCAAAGTGTTTGTGAATAGGCCTCATACTCTCGAGGACTTAAAACAACGAATACGTGGCGAAATTGGAGCAATTGCTGTAGAAACGATCGAGAATTTTCTACAGAATTTCCAATACAAGCTTGCTCTGTGTCAAGAAGTTCGTGGACTATAATTTGAACACATCCTTTAAATGTTATTTGTTCGTTTTGCTGAATTAAATGTTGTTTTGTTATTTTTGTTCAATCAAATGTTCAGTTTTTAACGTTTATCGATGTGTTTTGTTGTAATAATAGGAATTCTGTTGTAAGAATAGCGTAATTTTGATACCACGTTTTCTGGAAATTATCAAATGCAGTGCAATACTTTTACAAATCGTCATTTTGAGAATTTCACCGCCTATCCAAATATGATGTGAAATTATTGCAGAAATTAAGATTTCCAAGTTTCCATATTAAATGACCACACTGTACCTATAATAAGTACATGTTTGTTAATATTCATACATATTTAAACATTGTTCTAAGTAATACTGAGCTTGTGCAATTTATGATACATATTTCAAAAAAGCTGTTATAAGTAGTAGAAGGCCGAAATAGACTTCGTTTATTTTCATTGTGAAGGACGTTGCTTCCTTTTATTTGTTTACGTTACTCCATTATATTGGAAATTGTAACGTATTTGCCATATTATTGCGCATTAGGCAACCCGCATTACACTCTAGTACAAAGTGAGCTTGCATTTATTCCAAATTACGGAACAATCTCATGTTAAAAAATTTTAGTGATATTTATAATGTTTGGTCTTTTACATGTATTCCTCTTAGTTTAAAAATTATCTACAAACAAATGGACTATTTTTCGTTAAAAATGTAAGACACAGTTGGTCCTAAAAATCTTTCAAATGACTTTACGTGCTATTTCTCACATGTCTAAAGACTAAAATATAGTCTACATTAAAAATATTACTATTATTATCATCTAAAATTACCTTTTCTAATACATTTTTAAAACAGGACACTTCAATTTCATCAATGTTAATGCCTAACGTGTCATCGATGAACTTTACTAGCAGAAAGAGAACTTCTAGTTTTTCCTTTAGAAAAACTAAATTTCAATTGATATCATCCAGTATAGAATTTATCCAAGTAATTCTATTAATGCGATGTATTGTTATAATTAACTGCTGTAGAAAACTTCAATTGAACGCTCGAACTCAAACTTTTCCCAAACTTGGCTGCTAAATAACCACAGATTAAACAATGCGTTATTCAATTCAAATACTTTAATAATTTTTATAAGGTTATGGGCATTCATTTCCATAGACATGTAACAGTTTGCAGAAGTAAACTTGTTTCTTGTGGTGTATCTTTTATGTTGAGGTATATAGACATTGTTCCAATAATTTTGCTAAATGTATAACTTTTTGTGAGCACATCTTTTCGGCAGTTCGAAAATTCATCTTGTCGTCAACGATTCAACTCTGAGTGATCCAGAAAGTGCTATCGTTTAAATACTCTTCCAATAATATTTGTAAGTGGTTAAAAGGAGCGACGTACTACTGGAAGCAAAATAGATGATTTTCATAAACGCGTTATTGTACGGTGACTTCTACACAACAACAATCTCTGAAATGTAGATTCTCTATTTGAAAGCAATTCCGCCCAGTACTATTATCAAATCTTGGTAAAACACAAGCCATTTTCATAACCTTTAATAAACGCGTATCCTGATCTGCCGGAAATGTAATAATTTTGATACCAAATTTTTCGGAAAGGGGCGTTTAGGCACGCTCCTTTAGGCGCGCACCGTTAGGCGCGCGCTTTTAGACGCCGAGTCATTAGGCGTGAGCTCTTTTAGGCGCCCGAACTTTTAGACGCCGGAACATTAGGCGCTGGTACAATTAGGCGCCATGTGGATACGTTTCAGAATGGTGTGGACATGCAATGGAAAAATATGAGTGGTTTTTCAATAGTTTTATTTAGCTCGAAATGTATGTATGTATATATGTATATATGTAGTATGTATGTATGTATGTATGATAAAGGTTTTAATATAAAAACTAAGGCATATAACCCACAAACTTATTAATTAACTATTAATATGTAATTACGACCAGACTTTAATCTGCTATAACTTTGTTTATCACTGTCTATTAGTGTTTATCTATACACCTTTAACGATATCTAATGACACAATCGTCATTATACCATTATACCATAATGTCAACTAACTTTTCCGTTTCTAAGACTGAAAGTTTCGAAGATAATGATCATTATTAATTGTTTTAACTCTTTGCTTTAAGGAATTCTTCTGATTTGACAACAAGCATAGGTTCTCTTTACAAAACTCTAAGTATCTATATGACATTGAGCGTTTGGAACTTTTACAGTATATTTTATTGCATACCTGTATATCACCATACGGTTTGCACAGTTCAGTTTTTTTTTGCAACGTACCTACATTATTTTTAGAAACCTCGAAAGTGCTCTTGAAAATGTCTAATCATCTGGTAATTTAATCAATGAATGAAATATTCCATCCAGATTTAAAAGGAAGCCATTGCTTAAACCTTTAATCCTTTGATTTCATACCCTCATTAAGGGGGTTGAATAAAAAATGTAATCCGCCAGATTGGAGCATATACGGTCCTATACATAACTCATACTCCTGCTCGATAATGACCAAACTACATTTCATAGGTAATGTTAGAATCATTCAAGTAGCGCCTAACTGTACCCGCGCCAAATGTTCCGGCGCCTAAAAGTTCGCGCGCCTAAAAGAGCTCGCGCCTAATGACTCTGCGTCTAAAAGCGCGCGTTTAACGGTGCGCGCCTAAACAGGCGCGCTTAAACGTCCTAGACCGCAAATTTTAACCTCTTCTTTATAACATGCCACCTGCTATTAATAACCTATTTGCACATAAATGGAATATTTGCACCGTAAATGCAAGTGCATTATCACGTAAGCGTAATTGGTTTTTAAAGAAGTTAAAAAGTAACTACTAATTACTTCAGCTAGCAAGGTGTGTTGGTAGGCGTTTGTGGTAAAACCTCTGCTATGTAATGGTATCGTAAATCCCATTAGTTTATTAGCTTTAGAACCATATTTTATTTTACTGGTGATTCTTTGTATCGTATCTGTCAAGATGGTGCTGTAAGATTGCATATTATTATCATTTCGGTTTAAATCTAAATTAGTATATTATAAGCAAACATTTAAAGCACGCGCGACGGGTTTAAAGACAAGAGACGACTCAGAGTGCCTCTTAACGGATCAGTGCTTTAAAGGCGCTTATACACGTGTATTATACGCCATTTTTATTATGCCTAGGCTACAACGCCAAAATTGTAGCAAAATACTTTCCCATCGAAGATGCGGAAGTAAAACTACATTGAAATCAGTTTTTCGAAGTAACCTGTGTCATTAATCGTTGCGATTGAAACGGTTACCAATTGTTGCTTTGTTGCTATTTATATCTATTAAATATCTGGTATGGAACACCACACGGCCTTCCAACCCACAAAATTGAAACTAAATGAGTCGATGTAATTTTAATAACATTCTTTTAGGATAATTATTCATCGTCTTTATAATACGTTCTTTACGAAAATAGGCAAGATTGTAAAAACAAAAACAATAATCTATGTCAAACAGACGTTTAAAACTTCATGTCAGACAGATATCAATAGATATCTAGATGCTAGCTTAAAAAGAAACTATTAGTTATTTGTTATACAAGACGACTAAATACAATTTTATGTTAATTAATAGGCGATGAAGGAGCGAATAAACCAATTTTCACAAGTCGATAGTTGTACTTTATCGTCGTGTACCAAAAATCAAGGTTGATATACCATAAAGAATATACGTGCTTTCAAAGGTGGAAAGCGTAAAGAATATAAATCATGTGAGTGAAAAGGTACTTCTGGCATACTTTTCGGAAAAGTCAAAGTGAAGCCATCAACATTGTGGTCGTATTACTCGATGATAAAATCTACGCTGCTACTGAATGAAAATTGTGACATTTCAAAGTAAATAATATGTCAAGTATATGTGCTCTGTCAAATAATTACACATAATCTTCTCAGACACTGTAAACTGATTGCATTGCTGAAGAAGCTGAGTGAAGGTTGTAAGTCTAAAAAGTCCAAAGTCTTTGAATCGGATGATGTTATGAGATTTTTAAAGGAAGCTTCAGGTGACGACTATCTGTTTGTGAAGGTAAAACGTTCAGAAATGGTGACTTTATAATTTGGCTTTTAAATTACAGGTTGTTGCGGTACTGGGTTCGTATGGAGCGTGTCGGTCCAATGAATTGTACAAGCTAGAAAGTTCTAATGTTGATGATCGAAAATCTGTTATAATCGTCTCAGTTATTGACACAAAAACTAAGCAAGATCGCTCATTTCGCATCACTGATAAGGAATGCGGTGTAAGTGTTTTGAATGTTGTGAGAAAATACATTGCTTTACGTCCTAAAAACGTGCCTCACCAAATGTTCTTCATCAACTATCGACAAAGAAAGTGTACAGTTCAACCTGTGGGGATAAATACCTTGTATAATATTCCTAAGAAAATTGCCGAATTCAGAAATCTATACCGGCCATTGTTTTCGCTGGTCTGCACAATGCAGGAAAATTCTGGTGATGGTAGTAAAGCGTATAGTGGGATGGAAGTCATCTTCCGTTGCCGAAACTTATATAGAAGACTCAGTAGCGAAACAAATTGATGTATCAAAGAAAATACTCTGTGGAATAGAAAGTTCACGTAACTACGTCGTCTGTACGTTTTTCGCATGAAACTGGTTCTGGAAATGTAAATTGTAATATCGAAGTTATTATTAATGCAATTAAAAATGAAAAATAAGTTGTATATTTATATAAATAAAAATTTAAAAAAATAAAGTACTTTATCTACCCATGCTGTTAAAGTTCAACTTTATCTACCCTTGCGATTAAATTGAAACTTGGTCTATTGGTTTGGGTTATTCAAAGCACACTTTAACAATAGCTATAGAAAAAACGAAATAAAGTAATTCCGTTATAATTTTTTTAGAATAACTATGTAACCTCTTTTTTATACGTTCATAACGAAAACAGGAAACATTGTAAAAAGAAAAACCATAATCTATGTCAGAATTACGTTTAAAACTTCATCAACATAAAGAAATCAAAATACAATCATCAGCAAGATTCCTTTATGGTTGTATCGTGAGGATTGTTCTATGCCATTTTTCAATATCACCTTGCGCAACATGGCCTGCATAATTTGGATTTGCGGCTCTCTCTAATGCTTCCATAAGTTTTGTTTTTACTCAAATCCATATAATTGTTTTGTGATCTTCTAGGGTAATACCAAGCATGATTCTTTCCATCAGACATGCAGCATAGATTAATTTAGTTCTTCCTTTTATTTCCTCGTTTTGGATTTGTTTCCCGAGGAAGACAATCTGTCCCAGATAAATATATGTGTCCACCCTTTCTATGGTTGTACCATCTACTTGAAATTCATCTTCTTCTTCACGCATTACTTTGGTTTTAATCAGATTCATTTTAAGGCCTACCCGTATGGATTCGTCGTGTAGTTCTGTCATCATTTCTTTCAGCTGTTCCTGACTACTAGCGATTAGGACTATATCATCGGCGTATCATAAGTTGTTAATGTTACGTCCATTGATGTTTATTCCTTTTGATGGCCAATCCATTCTGTTGAAGATGTCTTTAAGAGCGAGCGTGAACAAGTTACGGGACAACGTATCTCCTTGTTTAGTCCCTCTTCTAAGGCGTACAAGTTGGCTTATCTCATTATTATTTAGATGGTATGTTGCAGTGGTATTTCTGATGGTTCTACAATGAGTTTTATGTAACTGGTATCGATGCGACAATTCTGTAGGGGTGTTTTTATTTCGTCTTGTACTATCGAATCAAACACTTTTTTGTAATAAACGAAAGCGAGGTATAGTGGGAATGGGTATTCGATATGTTTTCTTTTAATATTTTCATTGTTAGCAGATAATCAGCTGTTGAATAACCCTTACTGAATCCTGTTTGCTCATGAGGTTGATAGTCGTCATGCTCTATTGTTAAGCGTGTTGTTAATATTCTTGGCAGCGGTTTAGACATGTGCGAGAGAAGGCTTATGGGTCCATAATTTTCTATTTTTCGATTGTCTCCTTTCTTAAAGATCAGCACCGCTTTAGCGTTTTTCCAGCTGGTTGGAATGTTTCCTTGGGTGAGACACATATCCAGTAGCCGTGTTACTGTTAAGATAAGTTTCTTTCCACCTTCCAAGATCATATCAGAAGTAATGCTGTAGTATCCAGGAGCTTTGTTTCGTTTCATAAGTTTAAGTGCTTCGTTAACTTCTTCTTCTGTTATTGCCGGTATGTCTTCCGATCCTACATTGGATCTTTCTTTCCCTTTCTGTGCAGGTATTTCGTTGGAGTCGTAGAGATTCGAATAGAACTTTTCTTTCTGTTGTAGATTTCGGTCCCACCTTCATCAAACAATGTTATTATTAACAGTTTATTAAGTTCTGCATATTCAACTGTCCTCATTTTATTTTCGTTATTCAGAAGTTTTCTCTTTTCAATTAATTCTTGTATTGTGTCAAAATTACTATTAAATAAAAAATTATTTAATGAACGCATACATCCTTGAGGGTGTATTTTAGCAAACATGCTAGTAACATCAAAGCTTACAAGTATATTATGTACTGGTAACTTTATGTTTTGTAGCTTATTAATTAGTTCTAAAGAATTCTTAATAGAATGTTCTGATTTGTACTTTAAATTGTTTGTTATTATGTGGGTTAGTTTATTTACTAAAGTATGATTAGGTGCTTGGATGTTTCAAAACCTACTATCTGGCGAGTCTTCTAACACACACCAAGTGTTTATGCCCTAATAGAAAGAAATCTAAGGGAGTTAAGCAATCTAGGAGGCCACCTCGGCCTAATCCATCGATGCACTGCTAAACTTAAATGTGTTGGAAAGGGTGTCATAGAGAAAATCTTCCTCCAGTGATGCTGATGACAAACTTCTACTATTGCATGTGGGATTTGATAAGCCCGTACGTGAGTACTGTAGAAATGTTTCATCATACCTAGCAAAAGGTTAACCTCTTCTATAAAAAAGACCTGAGCTGAAAATAAACGATTTTTGCTTTTTTATTTTTCATTCACCGCCAAAAGCACTATGTGGGGGAAATTTTTTGATAAAAGTCTCTGTACCCATTGACAGTAGTATGGGTACCGTAACTATTTGTATATTATCTTCTAAAATACAATTTACCTTGCGTATGATTAGGTGCTTGGATGTTCCAAAACCTACTATCTGGCGAATCTTCTAACACACACCAAGTGTTTATGCCCTAATAATTATTTTGGACACATATTTCTATTGCATTACATCTATTAAATCTTAACTAGGAACTAGTAGTTTAAACATTTTGAATAAAAACTATTTGCATTGTTAAAATTGTTTATGTTCCACAAAATAAAAAAAAAAACATAATAAAGTATATATTCTCAAAGATGAATACGTTTATGGTTCTCAATAGTGCAAAACAAACTCTTCTGAATCGGAAAATTAATAAAATCATATTCATTTCCTAAGATAATTCGTAAATAAGTACAATGAGATTGTGTAATATGATAACACAGTATCTTACATAGATTTTTTTACATGGATACATGAATTACAAGCGTGATTGGTATCAAAAGTTAAAACTACACATTGAATGGATATTATCGTAACACGATATATCGCTATTTAAAATCAAATATGGTTTTGACGCAATTAAAATTTAATAGAAGTGTTGTGATGTCATTAATCTGTTGATTTATCTTTGTGTGTCACTATTCTAAGATAATAGTTGTACGCCAAAGGTATTGTTTTTGTAAGAATACGAACAACTTTCGGGCATCCGAACATTTATGTCGAGCTTTCCTAGAATGTATTTGCTGTTTTGTTCACATTATGTTTTTAACAAGCATGCAGGTTGGCTTTTTCATGAGTCTTCTATTACCAATAAATTTCGTTAACAATAATCTGTTAGGGCAATACTAGTATTTTAACTTCGAAATATGCATTTTTTTTTTCAAATTGCCAAAGGAAGAAGTCACTCTGAAGTAAAATTAGAGTAATTTTAAAGAAAAGTGCAGTGTACGATAAATAAAGGCCAACCTATATGATTGTTAAAAAACTAACGTATTTAAATGAAGCAGCTAGGAATTCTAGAAAAGTTCAACGTCGATATGCAGATCGGAATGCCTGGAAAATTGATGGTATTCTTACGAGAACAATATTTTTGGAAAACAATTAATATTATCTTAGAGTAATGATGCACACTGATAAATCAACATTGTAGTGACATCAGAATACTTCTCTTGTGTTGCTAAAACACACCAACAGAGGAGATGCTTTTAAATTATTTATTGCTAATCAAATGATTGGCGATATAGTAAATAATGTTATATATATATATATATATATATATATATATATATATATATATATATATATATATATACAAAAAAAAAAAATGAAGTGCAATATTCAAGAGAGCGCGATTGTAAATACACTACAAAAGAAGAAATTCTGGCTCTCTTAGGTGCATTATATTTGATTGGAATAAAGAAGGTGCATCATACATACTGTTGTGAGCATTGATCTACCGATGGTTCAGGAATGAACATTATACGAGCAGCTTTCAGCTAATTCATTAATTGGGTCAAAACAATATTTGATTTTCAACAGATATCTGGTATTACTTCTATTTATGCGGGTACTTAAACAGCAAAGTTTACAAGACGAGTCCGGTAAATCTCGAGGAGTTGAAAAAAGAATATGAGAGTGTAGGCTAATTTCGTTTGTCATTAAGAGAAACGTCCAACAAGAATTTTAGTTTCATTTATGGTTTTAGCAACTAGTGGACAATATTTCGAGCACGTATTAAAGCAAAACGATTACGATGAATTCGGTTGCTTTTTTTTAAATAAAATATGCTTAAAAAAATCATAACTTATTTCTTCTCATTGAAACTTACCAATTAAGAATTACTAACTAATAAATAATTCTTTCAAAATCAGAAAACAAAACGAAAATGGAGGTTTTAGTTTAATTAAGTTGAAATGTCACGTGTGATCTTTTTGGGCCAGCCCTGTAGAAATGAAAATTTGCAATTAAAGATAAAAAGCGACGTATCCGAGTATTTAAGGAACCATTTTTTTTTATTTACTGAATTTCTTCAAAGTTACAAATTCATTCTGTATATGTATCAATGATCAAAATTGTTATTAGTGATAACCACGAATAATGAATAATCAGTATTCGATTAACAGTTAAACGATTAATTAAATATCTCACCATTTACAAGAATTATACGGTAACTATGTATCCTAACGTACAGTGATAGTACGCCAAATTGAACGTCTTGCCTGATTTTGTAAACAATCGAAATTAAAGCAGGGCTGTACTCAACACCGTTGAAATCCGTTTCTTCGTTTTCATTGGTTAAAGATTGGGCTGCCAAATTTAAGCATGATCTTGTGACCACAAATAATGAAATTCGTAGAGGATGTGCAAAATCTGCTACTGCCCAGGATATGATTGAAAAATTCCACCGTATCGTATTTGATGACCGTCGAATAAGAGTGCACGGCACAACAGACATAGTGGATACCTCAACAGACAGTGTACACAAAATTTTAACTGAAGAATTGAGAATGAAAAAATACTCGGAGCGTGGGGTGCTGCACATCGGTGGAAAAAACTGAATCGTTTAAATGTTTCTCGCGTCGTTTATCACGTATTCTCCACAACCGGGAGGACTTTATGGGTCTGTTTCATAACCTTTGATGAAACTTGTGTCCACCATTATAGTTTCGAAACCAAAAAACAGTTTAAACAATGAACACACAAGCTTCTCCGCGACAATAGAGGGCAAAAATGGATTTTTCAGCAGATAAGTATGGCACCTGTTCACAAGCATGCGATTACAATGGCCAAATTCATTAATTAGGATTTGAAATAGTGTTCCATTTGCCCTAATCGGCGGGTTTGACTCCCAGCGATTATCTTCTCTTTCCAAACCTTAAAAAATAGGTCGGTAATAAGATAGTTTTGTCTACTTCCAAGATAATCGCTGCTGTGAATAGTTATTTCGAGGACTTGGATTCATCGACCTACAACAAAGGTAGTGCTAATTTGGAATATTGTTGGAATAGGCGCGTTAACAGATCAACAGATTATACTGAAAAATATGTTCTTTTTTTGGAATAAACTTGCGTTTCCTTTATAAGGCCACGTAGCTGTTAAACAATGCTCGTATATACTAATCGTTAACCTCAATTAACTGGTCAATTGCGGTGTAACATGTTTAACGTACGATCTAACTTAAGACTTCTGCACTCACTACCTATTTTTTGGCGTTGAACAGATCAAATGTTTCTCTTTTTTAGTTTTTGATAAAAAGAATTCTAGCTTCTACAATTTGTGTTTATGAAACCGAAAAACTATTTTTGGGCTGTTCAAATGACCGCAAGCATCTATTGACCTTAAATAATATGAACATACTCGGTTGACCTGGTCGCTAGTTATTCTTTGACATTGAGCAGGTCAAATGACCCATGGTTACGGTCAAAATGTTTCTCTCTGCGTTTTTTTTTTCAAAGGAATTCTAACTTCTACAATTTTTTGGAATGTTCAAATGACCAAAAATAGCTACTGACCTTAACAAATATGAACATACTTGGTTGACCTGGTCAACGTCAGACAAAAAACGACAATAGAAAACATCTACAAGGTGATTCATAATATGTGGGGAAAAACTTAAGAGCGTGTTCCTAACACAAAAATTAAAAAAGTTATCAACATATATATGGAAATGTGTAGTTTTGAAGTTTCAGGTTATATAATTTATTTAATAAGAAACACACACGCTTGTATGCTCCGACGCATCGAGTGGCGTATTCGTTTAGATATTCCGGGAGAGTTGCAGATTATTTTACCAGATGCTACTATGCGATCTAATTATTTATCATTATTAACAATTGATGTGTAAACTACAAATTTAAAATGACCCCAGAGAAATAAATCTAAGGTAGTTAAGCAATCTAGGAGGCCACCTCGGCCTAATCCATCGATACACTGCTAAACTTAAATGTGTTGGAAAGGGTGGCATAGAGAAAATCTTCCTCCAGTGATGCTGATGATAAACTTCTACTATTGCATGTGGGATTTGATAATCCCGTACGTGAGTACTGTAGAAATGTTTCATCATACCTAGCAAAAGGTTAACCTCTTCTATAAAAAAGATCTGAGCTGAAAACAAACGATTTTTTACTTTTTTATTTTTCATTCACAGACAAAACCACTATATGGGGGAAATTTTTTGGTAAAAGTCTCTGTACCCATTGATAGTAGTATGGGTACCGTAACTATTTGTATATTATCTTCTAAAATACAATTTACCTTGCGCTGGTAGCGGAAAATCTCTTTCATGAAACAGCTTCTTGTGTTTCCGGGCTTCAAGATGTGACAGGCGGTCCAGCATCAGAACGTCATTTTATAAAGCTACCACTTTTACTTAGCCGTTGATCTAGATGAGCCAATATCTTACGATTTAGGATCACAGGATATCTTTATTCATAAAGACGCCTTGTTTTGTGAAATGACACCAGTTAATTACAAATAGAAATACTTACTGTGTTCGAATCTGACATCATGTGGCTGTATCGGACAGTTAGCTACTGTTGTCACTTCAAACAACTACTGTGCGTTACTTTTGTTTTATGCTTTTTTTTTAAATCCTAATTTTTTTTAATGCTCTTTAATTGCCCACGTTCAAAGTATAGATGAAGAAAGTTGGCCCAAAGCAGTCATGACCTGGTCACCTAGAGGAAAAAGGAGAAGAGGTAGACCAGGAAAGGAAAGGGAAAACACGTGTCCAGAACATTATGTAAGTGGAAGTACTAAACGAGGGAGATTGGGAGGTTGAAAACGGCAAACCTGTGAAGGGAAAAATGTCAAGAGAGAGAGAGAGGGAGAATTTTCATTTGAGTACAAAAGTGTACACAAATTCAGAACCAAATTACATTAGGTAACATACAAATACATTTAAAGCAAGTACTTAAATAGTCATCCGTTTTGAACCAAACAACGTCCTAGTCGATTGTAGAATGAGTTTCTAACGCTTATCAACTGTCTAGCTGTGATAAGTGCACATTCTTCATTTCATTTCATTTCATTTCTCAAGGAAACAATATTAGGGTGGCATCTTTTATAAATTGCATTTTTAAGGTGGCTCCACTACAAAAAGTAGCACGGTGCCAAATCAGGGAATCTAGCCGGCCATGCAATCGCACCACCAACGATTAGAAAGGTTTGATCTAAACAGACCTTTACATCCCTTCCCAAATGTGCAGGACAACCATCGTGCTGGAACCAAACAAGGATATCCTTACCCAAGAGATGTTCTACCCGCAATATCCGATACTCAATTGTAACAAAACTGACTGATCCACTTCCTGTAAATACGTTGCTTAACTTACTAGTTTCCCGTCGAAGATAGCATCGTTAGACGTAAACCCCTCATTTCCCGAATCCTATCTCTTTAACCCATCGAGTCGATGTCCTGATTAATGAGTGTATACACGTCATACTCTATGCCTGGCGGATTTACAAAGATAGAAGAAAATGCACATACAGTGTCATCTTTTCTTATACAACCTTCTTTATTTTAGCTATCACCTATATTTCAGTAGTTCCTTTTAGAACAAGTAACTAGAACTTCTTGAGGAAAATACGTCCTAATTAGGGGAAATTCGTACATGTTGTTTTATGTACGAACAAAACCTTCTTAAAAATGGATCGCTAACGTGGTATTGAGGAATTCAAATATTCCTTCGTTTATATTGGCCTAACCTCGATTCAAGACAAGTTTTATTAATGCATTTGATTTGACATTCTAGAGGTGGTTACTATAGACTTGACTGGTCATCGAACGTACGTTTCTATAGTTATTGTGGACTTCTCTAATGAAAATACCCATCGTATTATACAGAACAGCACCACGTGAGATTTCAATGTTAGAAAATTCTGGAACACTGGATCTGTAGCATGACCTGTAACAAAAAAATACACCCACGTACCACACAAAAGTTAAGAAAATACCGAACGCGTTTCAATAGCTAAGCTATCATCATCAGCGGTCGACGAAATGTTGACCGCTTATTAGCTTCTTATAATTTGATTATAACTTAACTGTGGCTTTTATCTTTAGGATTCTGTTACCAGGAAATGTGTGGTGCACGAAGCCTACTGAAGTTATAGTGATATTATATTTAGCTAGTCGTAGTTCACAATTTGTAAATACATTGTCTATTATTTTAGGCGCTTGGATGAACTATTCAATGCAAATGTAAGCCTGCTATAATAGTATATGAAAAATTTATTTATTTTATAAACTAGTGTAGATCTTTGAAATCAGAAAAATAAATAGTATTTAATTTTCTCAGATATGCTAATGCTTGATTCAAAAATAGTTGCTTCCTTCTCTCATATTCTTTAGCAGTCATCATACCATATATCCGATATAACGGCTGAGGATGTTCATGAAACGACTTTTGCAAATGATAATATATATATATATATATATATATATATATATATATATATATATATGGTATCGGGATGCAGTCTAGTTCAGTGGAGAGGGCGAACCAGGATATAGAAAACAAGTCAGCGTCACGGATGGGACATACTAGCTCAACAAAATGTAGCGAAGGTCTAAAAATCTCCCGGTTTCAAAAAAAATCGGTGAGTTATGAAATTTGTTTTAATCTCCATTTTGCTTTCTACAACTGTTCAAATAATAAACGAACCAATGTGGTTTTTCTTATACATGATCTCAAACATTTCTTTTGCTAGTTTTGTAAATGAGCATTGGTAATTTTAATCCGTTTGCTAGATTAATACAACAGTGTCTCTATGTTTGTAGTTGCATTTTACCTTAATACATTCTTTTTTATAGCTGCTTTCATTCTGCAAGTGGGCGCAGTCCTTACGAAGATTTATATGGTGTAAAATGTAGAAATGGTTTAAATAGTATCCCTATTTCTATTGGAAAAATTAAAACCATACGCACCGAAGAAGAACTAGAAACGTTACTATCGTCTACTAATGATAAGAAAAGAGAAAATGGAAAAGATTCGGATCCTTTAAGTAATTACGTAGTAGATAAAGAATCCACCAGCACTGAAGATGAAATAACCGTTGAAGAATTTTCTAGTACTTATAAATTATGTCTACGTATTTCACAGTACAACCTAATATTTTTAGGTTTAATTGAAACTGCTGAGCTAGTTATACTGGATGATAATATTGATTCCGCAGTTTCACTAACAATGAAACCTCAATTCTACTACATATTATGTTTGGAAGAAAAAGAATATGACCTTTGTCAAATTAAAAACAACATTACAGAGATAAGAGATGCATGCCCCAAAAGTCTAAAAAGGTAATCAGAAAAAATGTTACAAATTTCTAGGAATAAACCTAAGCCAAGAGCTGTGGAATATCCATGAGAATGCCCACTCCAGACGGAGACCGAAGCAGATCCGATCATAGAAACATATTGGGCGTAAGAATGAGCATACAAGATGAATTTTTCCTTATTGGAACTGTGCACGGGGGTCCTTAAACAGCTGTATTCAGTGCAAAAAGAATGTATAAAGATAGAAGATATCAAGACAGACACATAACATTACGAAGCGCTGCAGGAAAATTTTCAGTAGCTGGTTCAACCCAAGGTTATGTGCCCTGTCAATGCAAGAAGAGTTGCAAAAATAAAAATTACTAAATGATGCCGGTTCGATATGCAATCTACCATCTATCAAGCGGTGTAGCAATGATGTACTAGTAAAGTAGGTGGTTCAATAAGCTGTCTACTATAAGAAGTATATAGTTAATAGCAGATAAATAGCTTATGAATAGTTCAATTAAAGCATTTATTCATTTAGATCTCTAATGTCGTTAACACATGTTAGAGCTAACCTTATCATTAGTGAATGCAGTAAACTAGTCATCGAATAATCAATTTGCCACAATCACCCTAATTTGTGTATCCCTCCAATTGAGAAGTATAGTACTCACACTAATTTACCTACATTACAATTACGATGGGCTAGGCGTATGGTGATTATTCAGCAACTTGGATGCTTTGTCAATTTAATGGGAATGCAATAATAGCTTATTAGTAATGACCCATTTTGACCCACAAATCGAAAATTGATTTAGTTGCATACAAAATTATGCTAAAAGATTTTTATTACGACTGTAGTAGATGCAGTCACACACACACACACACACACACACACACACAATACACACACACGCGCACACACACACTCACACTCACACTCACACTTACACACACACTCACACACACTCACACCACACACTACACACTCACACTACACACACTCACACACTCACACACACACTCACACACTCACACACTCACACACTCACACATCACACCTCACACACTCACACACTCACACTCACACACTACACACACCTCCACACCACACTCACACACTCACACACACTCCACTCACACCACTCACACACACACACTCACACACTCACACCACCACACTCACACCTCACACACTCACACACTCACACACTCACACACTCACACACTCACACCTCACACTCACACACTCCACACCACACACACACTCACACACTCACACACCACCCACACACTCACACACCACACTCACACACTCACACACTCACACTCACACACTCACACACACACACACTCACATCACCTCACACACTCACACACTCACACACACTCACACACTCACACACCACTCACACACACACACTCACACCTCACACTCACACACTCACACACTCACACACCTCACACACCACATCACACCCCACTCACACACACCACACACTCACACACCCCTCACTCACACACTCACACCACACTCACACACCTCACACACTCCACACTCACACACCACACACTCACACACTCCACACACTCACACCACACACTCCACACACACACTCACACACTCACCACCTCACACCACACACCACACACTCACACACTCACACACTCACACACTC